>JANAVB010033420.1:17134220-17219220 GCA_029216955.1 Iris pallida
ATACTCCACTCTGTACTCAAACCTAGGTCATTCTCCTCCAAAATCTTCAAACCTTCCTCCCATTCGCAATCTTCACACCATGTCGGCATCAGCAGCAGAATCATCACCGGGCAGCATCACCAATTAGAGAAGATGCACCAGTTACAGAAAATCCAAAAGCGATAGACGGAGAACAACCGAAACCCTATTCTAAGAAAGTTCAGCAAAAATAAAGAAAAAAGTTGCTAAACAAAAGAAGTGCAAGAAGAAGTGCAAACAGAAGGTATAACTTTGATTTTATGTTCGCAAATTCTGTATATATTACAAGGAAAATGACATTCTCCGTTATAAAACGCATTTGAATGTTAAATTCTATTCGCCGTTTAATTTGGAACGGAGAATGGCATTATCCGTCTAACTTGAAACGGAGAATAACATTCCCAGTGTTAAAACACATTAGAATGTTCATTCTCCGTTTTATTTTAAACGGAGAATGACACTCTCCGTGTCATTTGAAACGAAGAATGACATTCTCCGTGTTAGTTTACACGGAGAATGCCGTTCCCAGTGTTAAAATCCACAAGAATGGCCATTGTCCGACCTAATTTTTTGTTTTTTTATTTTGTAGAAAAAAAACTGTCAGGAATAAGGATTCAAGACTTTTCCGTTCTACCTTCAAGCCAATGCTAAATCTTATGAAGGAGGTCAATCAAGATGTTGGCCGTTTACCTGAACCAGTTATTGGTTCCTTGAAGAATACCGATTTTTGGAATTTTGTCGAGATTTTTTACCAAAATAGAGTCCACGTCTCCGAAGTGGCCAAGGTAACGGAAGGGCTTGAGAATTTAATTGCAAGTTACACAGAAGAAGAAGATGACGTCAGGTGCTTTGAATTGAGCACCACTGTTAAAATTGCGCCAAGCGTCGACGATATGGCAGTCATATTCGGTCTACCGCTGAATGAAGAAAGCGATGATGATGTTTCTTACAGAAGATTGATAAAGGAAAAAACAACAGCAGCCCACACCACCAGCATCATTGAGCCTGTGTAGAGATCACTTCACAAGATTGCTGGCTAATACTAAGGGCAAACACTCAGAAGTCACGAATAAGGAAGTGAGAGACAAGTTCTTTGAATTGTTACGACGGCTTCGTGGCGAAGATAACACTGTTAATCCAGATGATTTGGCCAAGCTAATAATCTTCCACTTGTGCCAAACAATATTCTTCACAAATGGCGGTTCAAATTTGCCGTACAGATTCTTGGCCTTGGTAGACAGTGTGGACGTCATCAACAGTATATGCTGGCCAAGGTTAATCCTGGCATATGTAATGGATAGCATAAAGAGGAGTAGAAGCAAAACTGAACAGAGGGATTACTCAATGGCTTTCCACAAATTGGAAGGTTGCACAATATACTTCCTCTATTGGTTTGCAGAACATAGTAAATTTGTGGAAAGGAAGTTCGCCCCAATTCCTGATTACCCAAGATTTTTCACATGGAATGGATACGAAATCTCAAACTTCCTCAAGGCCGAATATCACAACAAAATGAGATCGAAGATGATATTGGAAGATCTGGTTATACTTGTTGGGGAAGAAGAAGGGCAAAAAGAAGATAAGCCACCTATAGAAGAAGTTGAAAAAGAGGGAGAGGAAGAACCCCAAGAAGCAGGTGGGGATAATTTTGATGAACAACGGATACCACAGCATCATGAAATGGGCGCTGTGATAGACGACTCAGCAAAGGAATTGGAGGATTTGAGAAGACATCATTATGATATTCTTGCACAGAATGAAGAACTCAAAGAAAAGTTAAAAGAGATGGAGGCACAAGGAGCGCAGTTACATGCAACCAACCTTGAGAATGCCATACTCAAAGAAAAGCTAAAAGTGCTCGAGGCAGAAGAAGCGCAACAACGTGCAGTCAACGTTGTGATAGAGGGCTCTGTGCATGAACTGGAGGATTTGAGAAGACATCATTCTGATATTCTTGTGCAGAATAAAAAACTCAAAGAAAAGTTAAAAGAGATAAATTCACAAGGAGCGCAGTTGCGTGCAGCCAACCTTGAGAATGTCATACTCAAAGAAAAGCTAAAAAAGCTCGAGGCAGAAGAAGCGCAACAACGTGCAGTCAACGTTGTGATGGAGGGCTCTGTGCATGAACTGGAGGATTTGAGAAAGCAGAATTCTTTTCTTATTGCAGAGGTACATGCACAAGATAAAATCTTTTCTATTTCAAATTTCTTATTTGTAATCTTCCAGGAGAATGGCTATTTTTCGTAGATTATAACACGGAGAATGGCATTCTCCGTGTTATTTGAAACGGATAATTGCTATTCTCTATCATTTCGATACTGGAAAGGTTATTCTCCGTGTAATTCCAAACGGAGAATGTTATTCTCCGTATTATGTTACACGGAGAATGTCATTCTCCGTGTTAGATTCACATCATACATTTCATTGTTGTTTGTTTTATTTCAATGCGCACAATCGAGCAACTCAGATAAACAAATGAAAGGCTCGTTGAGGAGAAAAGGGAGCTTCAAAATAAAGTTGAATCGTTCAATATTGAAGTCACTAAAAAGGATGGGAAAATCCTTGATCTCGAAGCCATGGTTATAGCATTGCAGCGTCAAGAGATTGAAGCAGCTGCTGAACCCAAAAGAAGAGGAGGATCGGAGGGAAAGAGGTTAATAAAAAGCAATACAGTTGGAGAGGCTAATAAAAAGCGGAAGATTAATGCCGCTTCGAAATCCGGAGGAGACGCCAAAATGGCTGAATTAAAGAAAAACCGTGTCATACTAAGGGAATGCGATGAACTCTTACTTTGGAAATATGCGGATGAAGAGCTGAAGAAGCAATACATCGACATCGTAATTCCCAAAAAGAAGTGTCCAAAGTATGTATTCTGAACCCTTTTTTTCTTTTGTTTTTTCTAGACTTTTTTCACAATTATGTAATGAGAATCTATCTTTATTAATTTAATCTAAACTAAATTTATGTGCAGTGATACTGTATACATATTTTTTCCGAAAGAGGGTGAAAATGGAGTTTCAGTCCAGCTATCGACAGTAGAAACGCAAGACATACTCAACTATGACGACATGGAGGTTGGCATACTGGACATAATAATAAGGAAGCTGAGAGAAATTCAAGGCAGTAAAAGGTGTGCCCCGTCTAGTTTAAAGGACATGCCATTAATCCAGAAGCAAAAGCCGGCGCCCCAATCACATAAGTGGTCTGCATTCATGATGGCCCACACATTGGTAAGAATTCAAACAGAAAAATCCATATTCATGTGTACACCGATGAGAAATGACAAAAAAATTACTCATGATATTGTGTTTTGTTTTTGGAAAACAAACCATCGTTGAACGTGCCAATGAACCAGACGCAAAAGCCGGCGCCCTTCAAGACATCCAAAGAGATGTAGTAGACTTCGTCATGTATTTGGAGGACAACATAGAGTTGCTATTCATCCCACTCTTTAATTCATCCATCAAACACTATACTCTGCTCACATTCAACTTTATCTCCTACGACTGGACACACTACAACTCCTTGAGGCAAACCACGTACGATAAGTGCAAGGTGGATGCAGAATTAATGAAGAACACCTTAGAGCCTATCGTCAGAAGAAAAGTTGATATGATGAGGAAGAGATGCCCGGCGAAGATGGAGTATGAGAGCAAAGTGCTGAATTGTTCTCCAAATTGCCCTCAACAACGGGCATCCAACTGCCTCTTGTATACGACGTATTATATGAATATGTTGATGACTACTCCCTTCGAAATACCGGGAGGACATGACGATGAAACTCACCAGAAGATGACAATGATGAGGTTGGCATGGGCTAAGGAGTTGCTTTCAAGCAAATATGTAACAGGAACCAAGCAATGACATTGTAAAACAACAATGTAATTATAATGTAATTGGACAAGGAACTTCTGTCTTTTATAAGCTCTGCTTTTATAATAAAATTATTTTTGAATTACATTTACATTATCAAAACCATGAAAAGTTTGACTTTTATTTACATATGAAAGTCTGAACTACTAAATAAAATCCTACAACCAAGAAAAAGTTGAATAATAAGGAGAATTCCATTCTCCGTGTCATTTGAAGTGAACCAACAGGAAAGAGTCTTGCCAAGGCGGGGGATCGGTAGAGTCCAATGAATCTGCCCCTTCGGATTATATTCTCCGTTTTATTTGGAACGGAGAATGGCATTCTCCTTTACTTGAAACGGAGAATATCTTTCCCGTTTAAATTAAATCGTTTGAGGATTATATTCACCGTTTATTTCGGAACGGATAATAACATTCTCCGTCTGTCTTGAAACGGAGAATAACATTCTCAGTGGTAAAACACATTAAATGTTCATTCTTCGTTTTTGTAACACCACCAACCTAGCAATGACATTGTAAAACAATAACGTAATTATGTAATGGGCAAGGAACTTCTGTCTTTTATAATGTCTGCTCTGCTCTGTCTTTTATAATAAAATCAATTTTGAGTTACATTTATATTGTGAAAACCATAAAAAGTTTGACTTTTATTTGCATATGAAAGTCTGAACTACTACATAAAATCCTACTATCAAGAAAAAAGTTGAATGTGAGCTGCATGCGGGCATCGCAGAGCAATGGAACTCCTTGAGGCAAAGGAATTCCTTGAGGTAAATCACTTCATCGTGCATCGTCAGAGCAATAGAACTCCCTGAACAAAGGAAACTTCGTGCATAGTCAGATCAATGGAACTCCACGAACAAAGGAACTCCGTGCATAGTCAGAGCGAATCAAAGTACGAGTGCTTCGACAGAGTATGGGTTGGCAATCAACCCAAACCCTGCGGCTCTTCCAGTAACCAACAGGAAAGAGTCTTGCCAAGGTGGGGGATCGATAGAGTACATCTCCAGGATAAAGAAAGATGCCTTTGTAAGGTGCTCTGCTTTAAGGAATTCCTTTGCAAGGTCCTTTGCTCTCAAAGAATTCATTTGCTTCTGTTCCTGTGCCTCAAGGAGTCATCCAAAGGTTCCTATGCTCTGACGAAACACGATAAAGTGATTTGCCTCAAGGAATTCTTTTGCCTCAAGGAGTTCCATTCCTCTGACGATGCATAATGAAGTGAATTCAGTTCATCGTCCATCGTCAGAGCAATGGAATACTTTGAGACAAAGGAATTTCTTGAGCCAAATCACTTTATCGTGCATCATCAGAGCATAGAAACCGTTGGATGACACCTTGAGGCAAATCACTTCATCGTGCATCGTCCGAGCAAAAGAACTCACTGAGGCAAAGGAATTCCTTGAGGCAGAGCACCGTGCAAAGGCATCCTTCTTCATCCTGGAGATGCACTCTACCGATCCCCCACCATGGCAAGACTCTTTCCTTAAGGCAAAGGACCTGCAAAGGAATTTACTTCATATTACATTCTTTCGAGCAATGGAACGCCCTGAGAAAAGAAATTCCTTGAGGCAAATCACTTCGTCGTGCATCGTCGGACCAATGAAATACGTCGAACAAAGGAACTCCTTGCGGCAAAGGAACACCGTGCATAGTTCGAGCAAATCAATGTGCGGGCGCTTCGACAGAGCGTGGAACGATAATAAATCCAAACCCAGGCACATCTCAGTCTTCTGAAGGACTTCACCACCATGCATCGTCGGACCAATGGAACACGTCGAACAAAGGAACTCCTTGCGGCAAAGGAACACCGTGCATAGTCCGAGCGAATCAACGTACGGGCGCTTCGACAGAGCGTGGGTTGGCAATAAATCCAAACCCAGGCACATCTCAGTCTTCTGAAGGACTTCACCACCAAAGCTTTTTCGAACGAGGAGATCGACAACCAAGAAGAAAGCGTCTTGCCAAGGCGGAAGATCGGTAGAGTCCATCTCCACAAGAAAGCTAAGTGAGACGAGAACAAACTCTCCCTACACTACTGCCATTTATAGGCATAGAACAACTCGGACTCATGCGCCAAGTGGCAGCCACTTCGAATTCAATTCAATTAATTTCCATCAATACCAATGCATCTGCCCCTTCTCAAGTAAAGCTAAGTAAGACTAGAACAAACTCTCCCAACTACTCCCATTTATATGCCATTAATACCAATGAATCTGCCCCTTCGAATTCTGCCAACTTTGATGAGGGTTTCAATGAGAGAAACTTTGATACAGTAGGGGGTATCAAAGTTTTGATACCCCCTATGTATGACATGTGGGCCATCTTAAAATTTATGTGTATATATATATGTTTACACGTTTTACAAAGCAGGAGGGGCCCACATGTCATACATAGGGGGTATCAAAACTTTGATACCCCCTACTGTATCAAAGTTTTTTATATGACATGTGGGCCCTCTCAAAATTTATGTGTATATATATATATATGTGTACACATTTTATAAAGCAGGAAGGGCCCACATGTCATACATAGGGGGTATCAAAACTTTGATACCCCCTACTGTATCAACGTTTTTTCCCTTTTAAATGGGCCCCATACATAACTTACAAAAAAATTATAAATAAAACAAAATTTTGTTATAGTAAAGATTTGAACCAATGACCTCTTAAATACAAGTCTAGCATTGTAACCACGACACCACAATAGCATTCTCCGTGTTTTATTAAACGGAGAATAACATTCTCCGTTTTGAATTACACGGAGAATAGCATTCTCCGTTTTGAATTACACGGAGAATAGCATTTCCAGTATTAAAAACACATTAGAATGTTCATTCTCTGTTTTAAATTGAAACGGAAAATGATATTCTTCGTTTCATTTGTAACGGAGAATTATATTCTCCATTTTGAACTGCACGGAGAATGTCGTTCCGAGTATTAAAACGATTGAGGATTCTATTCGCCGTTTAATTTGGAACGGAGAACGGCATTCTCCGTTTAGTTTGAAACGGAGAATAAGATTCCCAGTGTTAAAAACATATTAGAATGTTCATTCTTCGTTTTAATTTGAAACGGAGAATGATATTCACCGTATCATTTGAAACGGAGAATGATATTCTCCGTTTTGAACTGCACGGAGAACATATTTTCTCCATTTTTGATATTCTCCGTTTTGAACTTGGAATTTGATATTCTCCATTTTTATCTAATTGTCTTCTCAAACTTTTGCATTGGAGAACATATTTTTTTATCTAATTGTCTCGTGTGAATGACATCTTGCCACATAAGAAAGACATTGTCTTAAGTCAATGACGTTTCATTTTATTCCATTTGCTCTCTGTCGCTATTTCGCTTTCGTACTTTACAATTACGAAAATTGTGACCCAATTTTTTACAAACTCTACAAATTCTAGGCTTCGGGATAGGCTGACTTTCTGTAGGCTG
This sequence comes from Iris pallida, assembly GCA_029216955.1. Classification (NCBI taxonomy): domain Eukaryota; kingdom Viridiplantae; phylum Streptophyta; class Magnoliopsida; order Asparagales; family Iridaceae; genus Iris; species Iris pallida. Next base: position 17,141,554 of record JANAVB010033420.1, read on the forward strand.
GCTTGATTTCCCTTGAGAAGGCCTTCCTTTTGTTGCTACCGAATTTGGCTCTTTTAAAGATTCATGCACTCCATGAACTGCATCAGCTACCATTTGTTCTTCTTCACCAATATCGGTCACCTTTTCTTTCAACTCCATCAGAACAGACGACATCAACTCCATTCCCCTCTCTTGAATTTTGCTTAATTTTTTACAATAGTATGTAAACAGATTAACTTGTTCATTAATACCACCATACCTTCTGCTCTCAATAATGTCTGGGTGGATGAATCTTCTTTCTGAGCCAGGTCCGGAGAGATAACTCTCTTTGCAATCCTTGAGCCAACGAGATTTTATCAAGTTCTTTGGAATATCTCCAATTTGCAATCTCTTCATTGCTGAAAAAATATGCCAACAAGGAATCCCCTTGGTCTCCATCCACAAGCATTCACAATTTATGATGTTGTCGGCCGGATCAAATGTAACCTTCCGGTTGACACTGTTTGGCGACATATACTTTTGGACAGTGCAAACTTCTGCCTCTCTTATGATGTGATGATGGAGAATAGTATATGCATCAGAACGTGTGATTTCCTTCCTTACCTCTATAAACACCATTTTAGTATAAATTGCGGCAAATTTACCTTCTATTACGGCCATGCTAGTTTGATTCACAACTGGTGTTGAGAGTTTATCAGTGACATGCTTACTCATCTGGCCGTAACGTAAGGCCGCCAAACCGTAGTCACAATTTTGAAGGGCCTTCCATAGTGGCAGCTTCTCATTCAAAAACTTTTTCAGAAATGCGTTTATAGATTCACATCTATTTATTGCAGTAGAACCGCCAAAATAATTTTCACGTAGAAATGTGTCCGCCCGTTGCTCCCTCGTTCTGTACAATACAGTGGTCCACTCATTGTTCTCTACATTATAATCTGTTAGCATCTGCTGCCAACGGTTTTTAAATTCTTCGACTGAATAGTACATGTTTAGAAAACATGGACAGTAACTAAAGTTGTGATATTGTAACAACAACATACTTCAAAGTAAAGTAGCAAGTGTGCGATGTACCTTTTAATCAGAAGACTCAGTTTATTGTGAAAATCCTCTCGGTGTATATGTTTGGCAGCATTGTTTAGGATATGCCATGAGCACGTTCGATGAACTACGATGGGCATTAAATCCTCAATTCCTTTATTCATGGATCTGCAACCATCCGTGAAAACTATCACTGGTAATTTGCCATTCATACACTCTAGAAATTTTTCTAGAACCCAATAATATGTCTCTGCAGTCTTATTATGGATCATTGCAAACCCAAACACACAAGTCATCGCATGATTGTTTGTACCCACTAGAACCACCAACGGCATTTGACTTATATTTGTTTTATATGTAGAATCGAATGCTAGTGAATCTCCAAATAATTCATAATCGAATCGACATGTACCGTCAGCCCAGAAGAGATGGGTCAATCTGGAATCTTCGTCTACCTTGTACGCGTAGAAGAAATCTGGGTCACTGCCTTCCTTAGATTGAAGAAATATAAGTGTTGTCGTAGCATCAACATCGTCTAGTGCTCTACTATCTTGAGCTAGAGCATTGTATAAATCCTTTCTCGTCCATCCAACCTTATCCCAGCCACCTTTCTTCTGGACAATTAAATTCATATCTGTCCAGTCCCCATCCCTGATTGCTTCATAAGCTTAATTTCTTCCAACACTGCGGGTGATATCGTATGACGGGATCTCAAAAAAACTGTTTCATAATCATTCGCCGGGATATGGTTGTGATGTACATAAAATTTTTTGACGAACCACATCTTTGTTTTATCGGTGTACCCAATACAAAAATTGCTTTACAACCACTTTTGCTTTCACTTCTTGGCTCACGAACCCTGTTAGGAGCTTCCTTGTATTTCTTGTGTCTGAATCCCGCATTCGAACAACACCAACTACGGACCATCACCATTCCAGATTTATTTTTCTTTACCTCGTTCTTCCTAATACTGAAAATATATGCTTTTGAATATATCATGTAGAATGTCTCTGCTTCTTCAATAGAGTTGAACTGTAGGCCAACAATATCTTCTTCTAAGAGATGTTTTGGATCTTTGTTAATGTTGGCAGACTGCAATATTTTTTTCATCGTCGCTGCATCGAAATCCAATGGAGATTCACCGTCGTCCCTAAGAACAGAATAAAACAAAATAAACATGAGAAATAAATGTAAAAATATAATGCATTTCTTAAATCCATTAGAAAGGATGATGCGAAATAATATTTTGTTGTTTGCGTTGATGTCGTCATCGTCGTTATGATGCATTCTTCCATTGTTTTCTTCATCTTGTTCTTTACTGTCTCCTAAGTTAACATCTTCCAAACTTTGCTCATCATCTAAATCATTTGACAGTCCTCTTGAAAGGAAGCTTTCTTCATCGACTAAATCTTCCACACGATGATCAGTTTTTCTATGTGACATCGACATTGAAGAAAATAGAGTGTGTTAGAAACCAGCAGAAGAAACGAAGGACAAGAAACAATACAAGAAGAAAGAGTAATGCTATATTCGTACCTCCAAATTGTCCCTCTAATATATAGCCCTCCCATCTGATGTGGCATGTTAAATAATAGTGTGTGTCATCTGACATGACTGATGACATGGTAAATTTTAATCCAAAAAGTTAACTACCCAATTTTTTCCATAATAATTTAACGTTAATATCAATGTTAATTTAATACTAATATTAATTTATGTTAATATTAATGTTAATATTAATGTTAATATTAATATTAATATTATTGTTAATGTTAACGATAATATTAATATTAATGTTAATGTTAACATTAACTTTAATATTAATTTTTATTTTTAGTTTTATTTTAAAAAAAATTGCCACGTCAGTTGCCAGATCAACATATCACGTTAGCTGCCACGTAAGGATGGACAGTTTGAAAGTGCAATTTGGAGGTACAAAAAGCATTATTCATGAAGAAACAACTTCCAGCAAGGCAACAACACAACCTTTTCGTCTTCCTTGTAACTCCGCCACGTGGCCCTTTTTTGATGGCTCATGAAAAATCTTGACTGATTCTAGGAGCAAGCATAATTTTAAGGAAACAACTTCCAACAACACAACTTTCTCGTCTTCTGGGTACATGTATTATTAAATTGTGTAGCTAATAACGCATGAGGAAGCATGCAACAACATTCTCCACGTGGCCCTCTTCTGTAGGATAACACATGCAACAGCATTTAATGCTACGAAACCCTATTGTCTTGTTATGTGTTGTGTATCCTATGTGGCATGAGGCAGAAGACAATATCTTGCATAGGCGGCTATATTCACAAATGACAATAAGTTTAAAAAGTCACCTCCAATGCAAAAAAGTATTGAGAAGACAATACAAAGTAATTTTTTACAACTTCCAAGACAACTTTTACTCTTCTAATGATATAGTATCAGTGTTTATTATTAAATTGTGTAGATAACGCATGCAGAGCATTTAATGCTACGGGATCTGTTGTGTAAGGAACACAACCTGTGAGAGAGAACCCGAGAGAGAGAGAGAGAGAGAAAGAGAGAGTGTGGAAGATGGGATAAAGAGGAAGGATCGAGCTCGACTAGATTTTAAACTTAAAATTCAATTTTTGGTTATCATTACTAATAACTAGTTCGTACGTACGAGTTTAGACGAACACTAACCGAGCCCCGAGCAACGTGACATCAGCTAGCTAGGTTTCTAATATCGTGGCATTCTTGTTAATTTAAAATTTACAATATTATTGAAACTAATATTAATACTAAAATTTAAAATAATTTTTGATTTAACATTTACTTCAAACTAGTTAAAGTTAAAATTGCATTCTTTTTTATTTAAAATGTAATTGGAACTACAATTAATATTAACATTCACTTGTCCCGTAGTTTAAGTCGTATTTCACTGCTTCTTGCTTAAGTCTGTGCACCCAAAGAACTTGATTGTTCAAGTCAAACGCGTGCACAACACGTTCCCTCGATGCAAGGCTTGACGTAGCCCTTGTTTGTCAAGTCATTGCACGAACACATTAGAAAAGAGTTTTGTTGGGCTATCGAAGTATAGCAAGCATCGTCCCGTGTCACGTGCATTTGTTAAGCAGTGAAAGGGTGTGAAGGCCACTGGCAATGTCAAGCCATCACGGACTATAGCTGGGTTAGACGACGACCCTTTTGCGGCGGGCCGAATCGGTCCCTTGGCCTAGGAATAGATTGGTTGAAGGAGCAATACACAAGAATAGACTGCCATATTGGCAGGATTATTTTTGGTATTCTCGGTGAGGCAGAGTTTTCATTTTCCGGTGAGGCAGAGTTTTCACCGTCGACTTGATTCCAGGGACGGTACCAGGATTAGAGAGAGTCTACAGGATGGCACCTTTAAAGTTGGAAATCTTGTACAAGATGATTGAAGAAATTAGAAGCAAAGGATTCATTCGTGCTAGTGGATCGCATTGGGGAGTACCGATGCTTCTTGTGAAGAAGAAGGATGGTACGTCAAGATTATGTGTTGATTATCGTACATTGATGACTTATTTGATCAGCTCAAGGGAGCGGCTGTATTCTCGAATATTGACTTGCGATCATGAGGGTACCATCAGATCAGAGTCAGAGAGTAAGTCATCCCGAAGATATCATTCAGATCGAGGTATGGAAATTGGGATTTCCTTGTTATGCCATTTGGAGCGACCAGTATGCCAGCCGTATTCATGGACCCCATAAATCGTATCTTCATGCACTATTTGGATCAGTTCGTGATAGTGTTCATAGACAACATCTTAGTCTATAGCTGTAGTACCCCGTCCCTACATCGTGCCACGTACTCCGTCCACGGGGTACACGAGAAAGGAACACTGTCGCTATCGATTCGGTCGGGACCGATAGATCGGGATCGATTGACTCGATCGAACGGGAACGGTTGAATTAAGATCTATTCTCTCGCCTGAAGTAAAATCAATGTGAGTGGCTGACCCTCCTCTTCTCGACCCCCTTCCTAGGTAAATCGATAATGTTGTTGCGAATGAAAGGATAAATGCAAGGGCACAAACACGGGAAAGGGATTGAGTTTTCAAAGATAATGTAGGCTATGTCTTAATAACTAAAAGGAAAATATGTCTTCGCACGGTTATGGACAACTTGTCGACAAGGCGGTAGTTTTTTCGATCAGCAACCCGAGGCCACGGGACCGTTTCGGCCTAGGAGGAAACAGGGTATAGTCGTGCATAAGGTTTCAGCACAGGTTAAGCGGGGACTTGCATCGGAGCTAGCTACTTGCATTGAAAGGACCCCGATTAACAAAGCTATACGTCCAGGATGGCTTGTGATGCCAGTGACGTCGAAGAGGGACGAGGCGAAAGAGGTCAGCCACTCGCCTTAGACTTGCTTCAAGCAAGCGACTGGTTGGCTGCGCTGACGTCGCCTACGTGATCACCTACAACCCGCTGAATATGGGACTTGGTTCCAGAGAAGCCATTCCATAATGTAGAATGGATCTTAATTCAACCGTTCCCGTTCGATCGACCCGGCCAATTTCGACCTATCGGTCCCAACCGAATCGGTAGCGACATTGTTCCTTTCTCGCACACCCTGTCACGACCTGCACCCGGAGTAAGGGTATGAGTGCGTGACAGTGTCCCAGCCTACACTGCAGAAACGACGTAGAACGCTGTCTAGTTCTACTATCTAACAACAGTTATAATATCAAAATCTGTCGAGAACGGTCAACTCCGAATGGAGGACAAGCAATGACAATATAATATACTCAATAAGCTATGATATTGTTGCGACCGTCCAGTGTTGGTATTTATGTATGGTATTTATGATGCACATCATCTTAATTCAACCGAGTAGTTCAAAGAAGAGAATTATATATGGTATTTATGGTGCACATCATTAGGACGGGTTGCGACCGTCCAGTGTTGTGATAAGCTATGATATCAGTAAGTTTGGGATCCTTCAGATATTGGACTAGCAACCCGTATCGAAGCGATCATAGTCTTACACATAAGGATGTCAAAGATGTATTACGGTACGAAACACCGTGATCTTCATATAGATAGGGCCGGTGGGCTGAGATTAGCGCTGGGTACAGGCGCAGGGCCTTCCACCCTTATGCATATATTTAAGTTTACGGTTGGTTGGTTGAGTGAAATGATATAATTTCTGTCACGCCCCGATTCCATAGAATCGATAGTAGTCCCCCGGACGTGATGTCGTGCGAACCTAAGTTGCGATCGTACAAGGCGTAGTCATAAGGTCATCCGAAATACAACATCAAGTTAGAGTACGCAGAGAAATTGATTGACACATTGAAATAGAAGTACACTTTTTCATTGATAATAAAACTTCATTTACATTGACTTCATTACATTCGTTGCCGCGCGGGCTACAATATGACTCGACTTACAAAACGAACGCCGATGAGATAGTCGTTCCATACATTACATCCCTTTTTACAAGCAAAACATAATACTTTTCACCTGCTATCGAGGCGAGTCGAGTCGTCATCTTCTTTTGGACTGAGTGTGGGGTCTTCTTCAAAAGGAATCCAGAAACAAGCCTTTACAAGTGGACGAGGCTTCAAAAGTGTCCACGTCGCCTTGAGATTTTAAGCGGCACGCCCTTCGTGGTTTGGGGTACCTACGTGGAGAGCGAGGATCAGTATGTTACACTTTGTACTGGTGCGTGGCTATTTAAGTTCCAAGCTCTCATTTGGTTGAAGAGTTTGTATGACTTAATGTATGGATGTTTCTAACAATCCTAATGGATTTTAACAAGCATATGACAAGCATAATGAAATTTACGTTGAACTTACCCGCGACGGACCGCGCCGCGCCTTATGAAACTTACCATGTTCTTTCCTGTCAATTGTTAACATTTACATTCCAAGTGCAACATTACGTGTGTTTGGTCACTGACATCACAAGCCATCCGGGACTATAGCTTTGTTAGCTGGGGCCCTTGCAGCGCAAGTAGCGAGCCCCGCTGCAAGTCCCCGCTTAACCCGTACTATCATCCAGTACAGCTATACCGTGTTTCCTTCTAGGCCGAGTCGGTCCCGCGGCCCCGGGTAGTCGCTCGAGGAAACTCTCTCCTTGTCGACAAGTTGTCCAATGACCGAGTTAAGACAATATTTAGTTATTAAGGCCTAGCCTACATTCTCTTTGAAACTTGCTCATTTTACCGTGTCCGTGCCCTTGCTTTCATTCTTTCATCCGCAACAACACTATCGATTTACTTAAGGAAGGGGTCGAAAAGAGAAGGGTCAGCCACTCACCTTGAGTTTACTTCAGGCGAGAGAACTTGTTGGTCGCGCTAGACGTCGCCTATGCGATTACCTGAAATCGCACAAGCAACCGATTAGAACACTGCATTATTCAAGAAGTTCGATAGGAAATGCGAGTTCGAAATGCAAGCCATGAAAACCATCGAAAACATTCACAAAAACGCATTCAGAAAACAAAGCCAAAACCAACGCAAGCGGCGTGAAAAGCAGAGCAAAGGGAGGTCTCTCCCGACTCAGCCACAGAGTCAATCCTTGAGGTGCATCCCGCTGAATATGGGACTTGGTTCCGAAGAAGACATTCCATAACGAGAAATGGATCTTAATTCAACCGTTCCTGTTCGATCGACTCGATCGATCCCGACCTATCGGTCCCGCCCGAATCGATAGGGACAGTGTTCCTTTCTCGCGCACCCCGTAGATGGAGTACGGGGCACGATGTAGGGACGGGGCACTACACCATAACCAACTAAGAAAAAGTTTCATCCTCGAAACTTAAGAATAGAACCTACCTCTACGAGAACAATGAAGGGAACCTTTCTTTCATTTCTGACTCAAGCTCCCACGTCGACTCTTCGACCGAATAGTTTCTCCAGAGGACGCGGACGAGATGAATAGCACGGTTGCGGAGAAGTTTACCCTTGCGCTCCAAGATTTGTACCGGCTCTTCGACATATGACAAGTCCGCCTTCAGGTCCAGCTTACCCAAATCCACAACATGGCTCAGATCTTGCACGTACTTTCGTAATTGTGATACGTAGAAGACGTCATGTACCTCTGACAACGCAGGCGGTAAGACGATTTGGTAAGCTACCGGGGCGACCCGCTTCAATATTTCGAACGGGCCAACAAATCTTGGGCTCAATTTCCCCTTCGTACCGAACCTGAAAACTCCTCGCATGGGCATGACTTTCAAGAATACATGGTCGCCTTCCGAGAACTCAAGGGGGCATCGGTGCGTGTTGGCATAGCTTTTCTTCCGGCTTTGTGCTATCTTCAATCTCTCTCGTATCAACTTGACCTTCTGCATGGTCTGCTCCACCAGCTCCGGACCAAGTAACTGTCGTTCTCCGACTTCATTCCAGCAAATGGGCGATCTGCACTTCCGGCCGTACAAAGCTTCATACGGCGCCATTTGGATGCTGGACTGATAGCTGTTGTTGTAGGCAAACTCGGCCAGCGGTAGATGGACGTCCCAACTTGACTTCAAGTCGATCGCACAGAGTCGTAACATGTCTTCGAGAATTTGGTTCACCCGCTCTGTTTGGCCATCAGTCTGAGGATGATAAGCTGAGCTGAACTTCAACTTGGTCCCCAGTGCTTAATGAAGACTACTCCAGAAGCGCGCTACGAACCGTCCATCCCGATCCGAGACGATAGATACTGGAACCCCGTACAGCCGAACTACTTCATCAAGGTATATCTGAGCAAGGCGGTCGACGCTCCAAGTAACTTTGATGGCAATAAAGTGTACTGACTTGGTTAGTCGATCGACGATGACCCAGATGGCGTCGTTTTCCCGCGACGTCTTCGGCAAGCCAACAACTAAGTCCATAGTGATGTGATACCATTTTTACTCTAGAATGGCAAGGTTCTGCATCTCCCCGCCCGATCGCTGGTGCTCGGTTTTGACTTGCTGACAGGCCATACATTTTGACACAAAGAGTGCTACGTCCCTCTTCATACCGTGCCACCAAAAGACAACACGGAGGTCCTTATACATCTTGGTGCTGCCAGGATGCAAGGAATATTTTGTATAATGTGCCTCCGACATTATCTTCTTTCTAAGTTCTGCGTCGTCCGGTATGCATAGCCGTCCCTTCACACACAACACTCCCGACTCATCCTCTGCAAAGTCGGACGCTTTTCCTATCGATATCAGCTTTCGTATCTTCTCCAGGTATGGGTCGTCCTTCTGTGCAGACTTGATTCTCTCCAGTAGGCTCGGTTCCACCAGCAGTTGCGCCAGTTTCACGTCTCTGAAACGAACTCGGAGTTCAATGCCCATTCCTTCCAAGTCACGCAGCAGTCGATCGTTGATGCATAACGAAGCTAAGTACTTCCGGCTCAGCGCATCTGCTACCACATTTCCCTTACCCGGCGTGTAGTCGATCGACAAGTCATAGTCTTTGATCAGCTTGAGCCATCGCCTCTGCCGTAAATTCAATTCCTTCTGGGCGAAGAGATACTTGAGGCTTTTGTGGTCCGTATAAATCCTGCACGCCACGCCATAGAGATAGTGACGCCACAGCTTTAATGCAAACACAATTGTCGCTAATTCTAGGTCGTGCGTGGGGTAGTTCTTCTCGTGCGGCTTCAACTGCCGGGAAGCAAAAGATATCACCTTATCCCGCTGCATGAGCACACACCCCAAGCCCTGGCCAGAAGCATCGCTAAAGATTTGAAATCCCTACGTCCCTTCAGGAAGAGAAAGTATCGGGGCCGAAACGAGCCGTTGTTTGAGCTCCTGGAAGGAAGCTTCACAATCGTCTGACTAATTGAATACGACTCCTTTCTGGGTGAGGCGAGTCAACGGCAATGCAATCTTCGCAAAGTCCTTCACGAAGCGTCGATAGTATCCCGCCAAGCCTAGGAAGCTTCGAATTTTGCTAACTGATGCGGGCCGTTTCCAATCAGCAACTGCCTTGACTTTTTTTGGATCGACTGCGATGCCCGTGGCAGAGATAATGTGTCCAAGGAATGAGACGCTGTTCAGCCAGAATTCGTACTTGCTCATCTTCACGTACAACTGATTCTCTCAAAGGGTTTGGAGTACCGTCCGCAGATGCTCTGCATGTTGCGCTCGATCCTTCGAGTAGACGAGGATGTCGTCAATGAAGACTACTACAAATTTATTAACGAACGGACGGAACACCCGATTCATTAGATCCATGAAGACGGCAGGGGCGTTTGTCAGACCGAACGGCATTACTAAGAACTAGTAGTGGCCATAGCGAGTGCAGAAGGTAGACTTCGACATGTCATCTAGCTTGACTTTGAGTTGGTGATAGCCCGATCGCAGATCAATCTTCAAAAACACTGTTGCGCCTTGGAGCTGGTCGAACAAGTCGTCGATGTGGGGTAGGGGGTATTTGTTCCGGACGGTGGCTTTATTCAATTCTCGATAGTCGATGCAGAGCCGCATCGATCTATCCTTCTTCTTCACAAATAGCACGGGCGTACCCCACGGCGAGACACTCAGACGGATAAACCCTCTGTCGAGTAATTTTTGTAGTTGTGCCTTTAGTTCCTTCAGTTCTGCAGGGGCCATTCTGTACGGAGCCTTCGAGATCGGCCGAGTGTCGGGAAATGTGTCGATGGTGAACTCTATTTCTCGATCGGGCGACATGTCGGGTAGCTCGTCCGGGAACACGTTTGGGAATTCTGCCACAACGTCGGTCTGACCCGCATTTGCACCGTCCTGTCGCATGTCTCGAACGGAAGCGAGATAGCCTTTGCACCCGGAATGCAGCATCCGTCGAGCAGATATTGCGGAGATCATCATACAGGTCGGTGATGCCTCACCATACGAGTAGCAGAATTCAGGCACTCTAGGTATGTGGAATGTGACCGTCTTTCCGGTGCAGTCTATGGTTGCGTTGCACGGCCCAAGCCAATCCATTCTCAGAATGATGTCAAAGTCCTTCATGTCTAGAACTATAACGTCAAGACCGATCTTTTGACCGCCGATACAGATAATCCCGCTGGTGCAGGCTAAGTTTGTGAGTATTGGTGTGCCCGAAGGTGTACTTACGCTAAGGTCGAGATCTAATGATATTACAAAAAATTTGTGCTCGACGGCAAAGTCCGCCGATATAAAACTATGCGAAGCGCCTGAATCAAATAACACACGAGCAGGCACATTATTGAATTTTAGTATACCTGACACTACTGTATCTGATGCCAGCGCTTCCTCTCGGGTCATGGCGTAGATGCGGCCCTGAGTGTTGGGGCGACGGTCTCGGCCATTTTACGGTGCGGGTTGAGTGGGCGGAGGAGGTCGAGGCGCCTGTCCTTGATTCTCTTGACGGTGTTGTTGTGGCGGGGCGTTATGATTCCATTTCCGGGGGCAATCTCGTGCTTGGTGGTTCCTTGCTCCGCAGTTGAAGCATCCTCCTTCAAGAATATGACAGTCGTTGGCATGGTGACCGAAGTTTTGACATTTGGCACAAGGAAATGGTAGGGTTCGTCCCTGGTTGCCGCCATGGTTTGGACGCTTTGATGTGTAGTTGTTGTCTCCCGTATAGCTAGGACGTTTGTGATTGAAGTGGCGCACAACGTCGTCAGCACCGGAAGGATGCAGTCTCTCAAGGCGGAGAGCGTGATTTAGAGCCTCGCCCACGATTTTGTACTCCGGGACCCCGACATGCGCACCGATAGAGTGTCGCAGACCCACTTCGAATCGTCGCACGCGACACTCCTCTATAGGCAGAAACGTACTAGCAAACTTGGACAACTTGTTGAATTCTGCGATGTACTGTTCTACTGTCCGGCTTTCCTGCCTCAACTGCATGAATTCATTCTCCTTCGCTTGGCAAACGGCGGACGAAAGGTACTCGACTTCAAAAGCTTTGCGGAACGTGGCCCAATAGATCGGCGCTGAGTTGTTGTCGCGTCGGATCGCTCGCTTGTGCACGGCCCACCAGTCGTGCGCGTTCAATCGTAGTTGAAGTTGTGCGCAGGCGACTTGCTTTGATTCTTCAATGCCGAGGAGCTCGAAGTGATCTTCCAGCTCTTCCAACCAGTCGATTGCCATGGAAGGACCCTCGGTACCGCTGAAGGAAGTGCGGCACGCCTTCTTGAATTCGGACACTTCAAAGTTGTACTTTTTCGGTGCCGCTGGTTGATGCTCGAGCTCCTCCGTGTCGACTTCAATGGGTTGGATCGTCGGCCCGGTGGCAGTAGGTACGGTGACGGTAGGCACAGTCGCAGAATTTTCGTTGGCCGCCATTGTCTGGACGATCTGTTGCAGGGTATCCAGCTGCTTTTATTAAAGTTTCGCATGTGCGTCGAAGCGAGCTTCGAACTGGGCCTGTCGTTCCTCTGTCTGTTGATGTCGATTCTCGGACTGGTTCCGCTGCGCCTCCATCATGCGCAGCATCCTTTCGATGGTATCGTTAGAAGGTCCGGCCCGCGAAGGATGCGAACTACTAGAGCCGCTAGAAGCGCTCTGCTCTCGCTCGGCCGTGGGTTCCGTCACTTCTGCGATACGAAGGCAAACGCATCAGTCACAATTTATTACGGACTCATTGTATAGAACAACTTATCTCATCGATGCGAGGTCAAAGGATGTAAAGCCGGGCTCTGATACCATTATGTCATGCCCCGATTCCATAGAATCGATAGTCGTCCCCCGGGCGTGATGCCGTGCGAACCTAAGTTGCGATCGCACAAGGCGTAGTCATAAGGTCATCCGAAACACAACATCAAGTTAGAGTACGTAGAGAAATTGATTGACACATTGAAATAGAAGTAGACTTTTTCATTGATAATAAAACTTCATTTACATTGACTTCATTACATTCATTGTCGTGCGGGCTACAATATGACTCGACTTACAAAATGAACGCCGATGAGATAGTCGTTCCATACATTACATCCCTTTTTACAAGCAAAACATAACACTTTTCACCTGCTATCGAGGCGAGTCGAGTCGTCATCTTCTTTTGGACTGAGTGCGGGGTCTTCTTCAAAAGGAATCCAGAAACAAGCCTTCACAAGCGGACGAGGCTTCAAAAGTGTCCACGTCGCCTTGAAATTTTAAGCGGCATGTCCTTCATGTTTGGGGTACCTGCGTGGAGAGCGAGGATCAGTACATTACACTTTGTACTGGTACGTGGCTATTTAAGTTCCAAGCTCTTATTTGGTTGAAGAGTTTGTATGACTTAATGTATGAATGTTTCTAACAATCCTAATGGATTTCAACAAGCATATGACAAGCATAATAAAATTTACGTTGAACTTACCCGCGGCGGACCGCGTCGCGCCTTGTGAAACTTACCATGTTCTTTCCTGTCAATTGTTAACATTTACATTCCAAGTGCAACATTACGTGTGTTTGGTCACTGACATCACAAGCCATCCTGGACTATAGCTTTGTTAGCCGGGGCCCTTGCAGCCCAAGTAGCGAGCCCCGCTGCAAGTCCCCGCTTAACCCGTGCTATCATCCAGCACAGCTATTCCGTGTTTCCTCCTAGGTCGAGTCGGTCCCGTGGCCCCAGGTAGTCGCTCGAGGAAACTCTCTCCTTGTCGACAATTTGTCCAATGACCGAGTTAAGACAATATTTAGTTATTAAGGCCTAGCCTACATTCTCTTTGAAACTTGCCCATTTTACCGTATCCGTGCCCTTGATTTCATTCTTTCATCCGCAACAACACTATCGATTTACTTAAGGAAGGGGTCGAGAAGAGAAGGGTTAGCCACTCACCTTGAGTTTACTTCAGACGAGAGAACTTGTTGGTCGCGCTAGACGTCGCCTACACGATTACCTAAAATCGCACAAGCAACCGATTAGAACACTGCATTATTCAAGAAGTTCGATAGAAAATGCGAGTTCGAAATGCAAGCCATGAAAACCATCGAAAACATTCACAAAAATGCATTCAGAAAACAAAGCCAAAACCAACGCAAGCGGCGTGAAAAGCAAAGCAACGGGAGGTCTCTCCCGACTCAGCCGCAGAGTCAATCCTTGAGGTGCATCCCGCTGAATATGGGACTTGGTTCAGAAGAAGACATTCCATAACGAGAAATGGATCTTAATTCAACCGTTCCCGTTCGATCGACTCGATCGATCCCGACCTATCGGTCTCGACCGAATCGATAGCGACAGTGTTCCTTTCTCGCGCACCCCGTGGATGGAGTACGGGGTACGATGTAGGGACGGGGCACTACAATTTCTTATGTAAAGTTCTAACCTTGCAGGCTAGACGAAATGGGACATAGATGAGCACGACCACTATGTTTATGTTAAGATTATGTCTAACTGTATCTGCCGCAGAGACACGGTTGTGGACAAGTTCAGGATATGTTCGACTCGAGGCGGGGCTCGGCTTGGACGTGCCGAGGCATGGAGTCCTTAGCGTTCAAGAGGAGCTACCGCATTGGCGTTCGGACTTACGATATGGAGATGTTCAGCCGAAGACTACTTGTTGGCTATAAAGAGGCATAATGTATGGAACAATGTTCTCCTTTGTGAGCTAGAGAGATCATGAGCGTTTTAGCCAATTGGCATGTTAAGTTGGGCTATTCAGAGCCATTGTAACCTTCAGTTCATTATCAATAAAAGAGATTCTTGTTGTATACTATGTTTTTCTTCCGCTGCTTATGTTATCAATTTGAGCTATAAACACTATTGTGAATCTGTTATCTTGTCTTGCACGAGCGCAACTCCAGGCTCGTGCGGCATCACGCCCCAGCGAGGACGATAATTCGCATGAAAACTTGATAATGATGAAGACGGTAACTCGGTCGACAATCGTAAGTATCGAGGTATGATCGAAAAAATTTAACAGTAGCATTAATATTAAATCTACATTGGCTTTTCTGTTAATTTAAAATTTATAATATAATTAAAACTAATATTACAAAAATGCTATTTACTTCCAAAAAATTTGGGTGATACCATCTTTCATTATGTGGCATATGACATGGTTGCTAACATGACAGCTGACATGGCAAAATTTAACAATAAAATTAACATTAATAGTAAATAAATAATTTAATATTAAATTAACATTAATTAATATTAATATTAACATTAATATTAACATTAATATTAATATTAACATTAACATTAGTATTAGCATTAACATTAACATTAATATTAATATTAATATTGACATTAACATTAACATTAACATTAAAAAAATTTGGGTAATTAATTTTTGGGGTTAAAATTTGCCATATCAGTTGTTATGTCATCTGCCATGTCAGATGCCACCCAATGAAAGATGGCATTACCCAAATATGTTGGGAGCCCAAACGACTAATTGCTAATATTAATACAGTGGCATGTACTGTTATTTTCCAATAGATTCGTGCCTTGTTCGGTCACACCCCTCCACAAGCGGGTTACACCCCCCTAAACGAGGGGTTAAATAGCCTTTTCCAAAGAAGAGAACCCATCCGACTAGAGAGATACAAAGGAGAGAAGAAGAAAAATAGTCGCAATGGAGAGGAGCAAGATCAACTGCAGCGGATGGGCCGTCATCCCTACCAAGATTCTCTCGATGATACTGGTACTGTCGGGGATGCCGGCGGACGAGGTAATGTACAACGTGGCCCCAGTTTGCCGTTCGTGGTGGAAGGCGCTCAACGGTCCCTTAGACTATTGGTCTAACGTCGACTTGGTACAGTGGTGCCGGAGGACCCAGCAAACCGCTGAGATTAGTTTGACCGTAATGAAGCTCGTGGCTCGCAGTGGGGGATATCTAGGGTCCTTCTCCGCGTACAAGCTCGACGAAGCAGCCTTCTATTTTGCATGTTTAAGGCCAGTGCAAAATTTTATTTGGTCTTATTCTAATACTTTATTTTTTCTATTACAAAATTTTACGTATACTTTTGTTAATTTCTATTTATGTTTTCTCATTTTTATAATACAGTAGAAAATTTCTAAGGGTGCTGCGCATTCCGAAGTGCGACGTGAGTGATGAAACTTTCGTGAGACACTTGGAGTTTCTCCCGGTGCTGGAAGAACTCGACATTAGCTACTGCCTCTATATCACGTCGACTGGAATATTTTTTGCCAGAAAGTATTGCCACCGTCTGGTCAAGCTGAGTAGGAACATGCCCCCTCCAGATTTCATGCTTAGGAACAGATTCGTACTGGACACGGAAAATGAGACGGAGGGAAAGGCCGTGGCTGATTCGATACCGCGTCTCGAGCACCTACATATGGGATTCGACATGTTCAATGGAGACACGCTGCGATCTATCATATGCAACTGCAAGGGTCTTCGCGTGCTCGACATACGTGGGTGCTTCAACGTGCACTTCGACGACGAACTCTGGAAAATTTGTTATTCAATACAGACGTTTAAAAAACCCTTTGATGATGTAATCCCAGTCCCAGGGGAACCTGGATACGAGATGTATAATGATTTAGATATCATCAATCATTCCTGGGGTGAATGGTAAAAACATTAGCATGCATGCATGCATGTATTTTTTTATATTTTTTACTAGTCTACATACAAGATATTTTTTATGAGTTTGATTCTCCATTTTGACAAAATTTTACTTTTGTCAATAATTTTTTACATGATTAATTTTTTTATAAATAAAATAGACTGTGATATAATGACGCCTAAGACGACTCACTTCTGAGATTTCGACATTTTCCAACACAGATTTTACCATTAATACAACATCACAGTGTAATCATATCCAAGAGATTTTGACATTTTCCAACACAGATTTTATCTTACTCAAAATGAATTCTGGCGGCGCAAATTTCACTCATATTAGTGGTATCAGTGCCAATTCACCATAATTAATGGTGATCGATACGAAAACATTTATTTCTTTTTCACAACCCTTTAAAATCTATTTATACAGCCAAACAGCCAAACTAATTCATCTTCACCAGCCTTCAAAATCAATTTATATAGATTCAAAACAAAACTAAACAGCCAAACTATTTAAAATTCACAACCCTACAGAACAGTCTCAAATGTACGATTCTCCGTCCTAAATGTACTATTCTCCGTCTTATATGTACCATTATCCGTCATACATGTATCATTCTCCGTCCTACCTCCGTCCTAAATGTACCATTCTCCGTCCTAAATGTACCATTCTCCGTCCTATATGTACCATTCTCCGTCCTACATGTATCATTCTCTGTCCTATATTTACCATTCTCCGTCCTAAATGTACCATTCGCCGTCCTAAATGTACCATTCTCTGTCCTAAATGTACCATTCTCCGTGTTAGAGGAACGGAGAATGGCCATTAACAGTCCCAAAAATTGTTCCATACTAAGTTAAAAGCATATAATAGCACCCAAAAAATGTTAACAATAGAAAAATTCTACAGAACCCAAATACCAGACTCGAACCTAGGCCTTCCATGTAAAAGCCAAACAGCACAACCAACTAAGCTTGGAATAAGACATCAATAATGCTAAGTCTACTACCAAATGCTTACAACACTCTTACAACCTTCACCCATTGCTGACATATGGGCTATGGCCCACATGTTAGCAATGGGTGAAGGTTGTAAGAGTGTTGTAAGCATTTGGTTATAACTGTAGCATTATATCCCCAACTTCCAGTAAGAAATAAAAAATTGAATATCCCCAACTTCTAATAAGGAATAGGAAGAGTCAGTTAGTGTAATGCATGTGGTTCGTATTACGTATTTCTGGAATACGTGTACGTATTTATTCTTGTATTGCATGATTTCCTTGCTTAATTTTCTCCCTGGGCTTGGTTTATTCTTGGTTTGGGTTGGCTTGGTTCGGTTTGGGATTGCTCTTGGTTCATCATGAACCAAGGGGTGAACCCCCTACCTACCACCACCACTCATATTTATTACCTATCATTCTTCTCTCTCTTCATTAATCTCTTCTTCTTCTTCCATTTACTCCCTTCACCTACCAGAGAGAGAAGAGAGAGGTCTAGGCAAGTGCAACTTGCTTCCACAAGAGAACCTATTTTTATTGTTCCATTATCTTCTCCTCATGTTTCTAAGACACATTAGAACTTGTCATTTTCCATTTTGAGGTTTTAATTTTGTAGATCTAGAAATTAGTTATTTTTGGATTTTGGTGGTTTTGATCTATCAAACTTCTTTGTTTTCAAGTTTTGATGGTTCCATATTGTAGAGAATTTTATTCTACCCAATTTTGACTTTTAAAAAGTTGGATTTGGACTTGTTTTGACCAAGTTATGGACCTTTGAAGCTTTGGGTTCAAACCATGGAGTTCTTGCTAATTTGGAGAAGACAGTGAGCAGTGTGCGCGAGCTTTTTAGCTTGCGCCACTGAGCTGCGCGCGCTCTTTAGCGCAGTGCAGTCTGACCCATACGCTGCCTTTTGGAGGCGTATGTCTTGCATACGCTGCCTTGACAAGGAGTCGTATGGACCTCATACGCTGCCTTGATGAGGAGTCGTATGGACCTCATACGCTGCTTTAATGAGGAGTCGTATGGACCTCATACGCTGCCTTGATGAGGAGTCGTATGGACCTCATACGCTGCCTTGAAGAGGAGTCATATGGAGTCCATACGCTGACTTGAGCGTAGCTTGACTTGAGCGTAGCCTGACTTGAGCGTAGCCTGACTTGAGCGTAGCCTGACTTGAGCGCAACCTGATGTTTAGGCGCAACTGGACCTGACCCTACTTACCCTGGATCTTCTATAGCCCTGTATATTGATATTTTATTAGATATTTAATGTCCATTTTATATCCTTATGCCTTTTGCCCTGAACTTGATTGACATGATTGAATGATAAACTGACATGACATGATAGTGGCCCGTCGTGGCGCACTCCTGACAAGTAAACCTGACATAATTTTCTTGATAAGCTGTTGCGACGGCTACCTGACATGACATGACTTGTATAAATAACCTGGACACCGTGGGCGGTTGTGCTTATACAAATAATCCAGTCCTGTCTTGCATCATGTCTAGGAGGGGACTCCTGAGTACCACGGTCAGGAGTACCTACTGAAATGGACTAAGGTTAATGATTAGTATAATTCACTAGTCATGAAGAGATGTTCCCCAGTTACAGGCGATCCCGTTATCCCGGCCGCAAATGTTTGGACTTGTAGCCTGCCGACGAGTAGGGCACATTTCCAGCCCACTGTTATGTGGAGCACCCACCATTGTCACTTAAATGATTGAACTCTATTGTCACTCTAATGCATTGTACTCTCTAAATTGTCACTATAATGATTGCCTGGATAACCTGGATAGCTGCAGGGCCTGTGGCTACTTGGAGCACCTCATTGCATCTTGCTAGTAACTAGGATTGTGATAACCCTAGTTAGTTAATGTAGAAAGCCGTAGGCAATGATTGGCCGTGATTGATTGGATGGAGTCTAGTCCAGTATAGTATCGTCTGGAAGTGATTGATTGTAAGATTGTACCAGAATGATTGAATGATTGTCACTCCAGATTGATACTATAACGATTGTACTCTATTATCACTCTAGCGTATTGCACTCTTCATTGTCACTTTTATCATTGTACTCTCTCCTTTTACCTTAACGATTGGCACCTTTAGCAATAAATGATCAGAGACTAAGTTATGTTCAGGCGAAGGGTTACAATCTCGGTCCTTGTTTGGTTTAAGGATTGTAACCTGGCTTCCGGAATAGTACCTTCGTCTTCTCTTCATATATTGTCCAGCTATATTTTATTTAGCATGATTCTCCAGTTATCGTATGTCAATGATGCTTCACTTAATTATTTTCTCTGATTGGGATATGTAAGCCCCTGTTTTTCAATTTTAGTTTTATTAGTGCTAATTAATTTTTAATGTTAATTTTAGCCTTAAAATAATTATTAGGATTTTTAGGAATTTTTCTAAAATTTTTTAATTAATATTTTAATGAGTTTTAATACAAAAAATATCAAGTTGTAATTTTCTAAAAATATTTTAATATCAATTTGCAATTACTAGAATTATTTTAATACTGTTTTGTAATTATTCAAATTATTTTTATATCAGTTTGCAATTTCTATTTTGCATTTACTCACAAAAAATGCCTCTGTGTAATTTCCTAATCCCCAAGGACCTAACTGCTAATTACCCAACCCCCCCCCGACCAACTCACTCTCTCTCTCCTCCAGCTCTCACCCACCCCCGACGACTGCCCCGACGACTACGACCGCTGCCCCCGCCTTTCCCGGCTGACCCCACCGACCTCAACCCCCCTATTTAAACCCCCACTCTCCCCTGACCTAAACCCTAACCCTAAACTCTCCCCACAGCAACCGATGACCCCCCTTCTTCCCCGACGAACCCCCAAACCCTAACCCTACTCCGGCGAACACTGCTCCGCCCCAACCGACGACCTTCACCACTAACCACCACCACCATCCGCTTCGCCACGCCGAGCTGGACGCAGCGCCACCGGAGCACCACCGTCCCGACGCCCCAAGCCGCCGCCTCCGCCTTCGAAACTTCTTCGAGAAGTCGGACACGTGAGTAACAGAACTCAACCGTGTCATGCGTGTCTCGCCTTCACGCACGAGACTCGCCAGGACACAACGAGCATGGTGCTGAGCTCGTGCGTGTCGTGCATAGCACAGACACGAGGATCCCTGTGTCCCAAACTGTCCGGACACAGGCTCGTGTTTATATTTTTTTTTTTTATAATGTCTAACCTAAAACGAAATAAAATAAACTAAACCCTATTCCTAACACGACCCACGGGCTGACCCCCTGGCCAGCCCGACAGAGCCTAAACACCCCCTCCCCCCCCCCCCCCCCCCCGCGCTCTGTTGGCTCGGGTTCGAGCCTTTCTGTTTCCTTTCCCTTTTCTTTTCCTTTTTCTTTTTCTTTTTCTTTTTATATATATATGTATATACATTTATTTGTGTATATATATATGTATTACTATATATACTATATTTATGTATATATATACTTGCTGTTTTCTTTATATATATATATATATATATATAGATATATATATATATATATATATATATATATATATATATATATATATATATATATATATATATATATATATATATATATATATACTTCATCCTTTATACTTTATTATTTTATGTATATATATTTCCTTGTGTATATATATATTATTATATATATACTATTATATATGTATACATCATTTTGTATATATATATATATATATATATATATATATATATATATATATATATATATATATATATATATATATTATATAGTTGAGTATTTCTTATATGTATGTATATATACATATATTGTATATATAATATATATATATATATATATATATATATATATATATATATATATATATATATATATATATATATATATATAATATATAGTTGAGCATTTTCCTATATATATAAATATCCCTATATTTATATATATATATATTATATATATATATATATATATATATATATATATATATATATATATATATATATATATATATATATAAATATATATATATATATATATATATATATATATATATATATATTATTTCCTATATGTATTTTACTTAGCTTAGTGTAAATTATCTATATAAAATAATGTTCATACTTTTATAGTTACCATGAAAAACTTTACCTTATTAAAATAATAATATTTATTTTGACTATTTACCAAATTGTATTTTTATTGTATTTAAAATTACTGCAACCATTTGGTGTCCAAGCCTAGCAGGGGTATCTGGGCCCAAATGTATTTTCACACATTCAAGACCTGTACAAGTCATATTGGACTTGATTCATGGCCTTGGGTCCTGTATTTGAACTTTAGTTCAAATTATATACATGGACACAATACGCAGATAATTAATTATTGTGTGCAATGCTGTTTTTGATTTTCTAAAAATACTTAAAGTGCTGCTAAAATTATGGAAAAATAGTTTTTTGATACTATGTTAAGTTAGCTAATTTAGTATAATTTTTGTAGTATTTAATTTACTGTTTTGCCACTAGTTTGGCATATGAAACCAAAACTCATTTTCTGTATACTTAGGAAAACTGATTTTTATAAAATATTTGTACTGGTTAATAAATTCCAAAAAAATTATAATAAATTTCTATGATTTACAAGGATCACCTTGGTACTTTACTTTAAGAAAAACTAGGCTTTTTGTCTACTTCAAAAATTGTTAGAACACAATGATCTTTTGATTTATTTATTGATTAATTACGACTTGTAGTTTTTTGTGTTATTTGGAATTTTAGTCGTGTTGAACCCCATCCCTCACTAGTGTAAAGACCCTAGAAAGTTAGTTAACATAGTGTGTCACCCCACATTGGTTTCCTATGCCAAGTCATCATTTTGGCTAGGTGTCCAGTCACAAGTCGTGTTTCACCAATTGGTGTCCTAGTGTTTTAGCTTAGTTAAAACTAAGTTGTTGTATTTACTTCTACAGTGACGAGCTACCAGACATTCATAGCATTGTTATCGCAGCTTGTTTTGTTTTGCTTTGCTAGAGGCAAGTACTTTCTACGAACTTTACATACTGCTATAAACCATAAAACTGTGAATCACCAACCATGTTAAATGCTGATCCTTGGGGTAGCAAGTTAGAACTTTACATGTTGTATTACTTTCAGTCTTTACCATGTTTATACCGTGTCTCATAATCTCTCTCACATGCTTAAATAACGGGTTAAGGGGAAACTGCTAGTAGTGTACGTGATCATGACCCCCTTCTCCGTATGTATTTACCGAGCACCGTTATATTCTATATGTATCTGTGTCGTATGTCTGGTCCCGCGTTTGTGTATGGATATACACCGATGCCGTTATGTGTACGTATGTGCACATCAGAAAATTGATATGTACCGCTGTACATCCTGATTACCTATTGACTGATCACTCACCTACTACAGTTTTAAACTTTAAAATGTATATCTATCGCCATGCTAAAACATACCTAAAACTGAACCAACATGATATGTCATTTCCTTTTCATCACATGATCAGTATTATATGTTTGTTAGATTTAGTACTTGCTCCCGTCCTGACAGGATAACGTTGTAGGTGTCCTTACTGAGGAGGAGTTACTCTGTGACACATACTATGGAGATACTGCCGAGGACCCGGCTCTGCTTTACGAGGATGTTCCTGTAGGGAACCTCGCCTAGTTGTCTTTTGTTTACTCAGACTTTTGAGAGTAGACGTGTATTAGACTATATCATTTTGTAACTGGACATGTATCCAGTTTTACATTTCAGTTTACTTGTACTTGGATATTTTACTATATACGACGACTTTTGTGTTTGGAACATTTATGATTCTTCTTCACTTATAGAACTGTTAGCACATTTAGTCTTATCCTGTTGTCTTTAGAACAGCTTACTACGTTTTATCTCAACGTAGGCTGGGCATGACTCGGCCTGGCCCAACAATTTGGATAGCGGGTCGTGACATGTTTTTAGTGGTGGCCCATGCAGGTCCTGACTAAACTGTTTGGTTACGTTATTGTACCAAGCATGCCTGCAATTAAAAACTTAAGGTAATTAGACAACATTAGAAAAGACGCTTAGAACACTTAGAGGAATGCTAGGATTGCAACATAGGAAATACATCACATGTTTGCTATTATAATTAGATTTTCTTGCATATGATTGCTTACTTTAAATAAGTCCTTATAAGTCTTTTATGTGTAATTTAGATGGTGCTTACTCGTTCATCCCAGTATGTTACCCCCGAGAATGGGGCCCTCCTTATCCAGTCAGCTGACCAGTCAACTGATACACCTCACTACAAAAAAAGTGATCTTTTGGGACAACAAAAAACCGTCTTAAAAACTGCAATTACCGTCCCAACAAATATTTGGGACGGGAATGGACGGTCCCATTAGGGTGGCGTGGCAAAAACTTTAGGGACGGATATTGTCGTCCTAATTACTGTTAAAGGACGGTTAGGCAAAACGTCTCAAAAGTTTTCAAATTTATGCTTTTGTGTGACGGTTTATTAATTTGTCCCAAAAAATAAGTTTTTGTAACAGATATATTTCGTCCTAATAAATAAGGGACGAAATTTTAAAAATTACTGTAATCGTGCGAAAAAAATTAACAATTGTTTAAATTATTATGGAATTACTAATTTTCTGTTTATATATAAAATATATAATTGAATTTATATACAACAAAAATTCATACAGAACTATTTTATTTAATCAGAAATGGATATGGTAGCCGCAACATTAACAAAGCGTAGCCGCAACATTAACAAAACGATTTCTATAAAACATATTTAAAGGTAATATCCCATTGTTCACAAAATGAAATCCAAGTCTTACATCACTTCGAGTGTTCTCCCATCAAGTTTTACATCATTAAGCATTCACTTAATTTACAAAATAAAATCTACAACTTTTTACACAAGTCCAAAACATATTTGATTTTCCAAAGTGGCATCTCCCATCATTTGCAAAATAGGTACAAAAAGTATTGGAAGGACCTGCAAATAGAAGTAAACAAAACAATGTTAGAATGGGTTTGGGATCTGAACCTATAAACATCAAAACATATATATATATATATATATATATATATATATATATATATATATATATATATATATATATATATATATATATATATATAACATCAAGCAATTCAAAACCCTGAAAAGACTAAATAGTCAAAACTGATTAAAATGTTGTTACAATTTTTCATTTGCCAGATTGATGCAGAATTGCTAAGAGCTAAAAAGAACAAACAAGGTTAGAGTCAGAAAAAAAGGAAGAAGAAAGAATCCAAATTGAAAGACTCCAACTAATTTTTTGAGTTTTCTACTGCCTTGTACTCAATCAAATGGAAAGACTACATGAACTCTTACGTTTCACGTATTGTAGGTTACCACTCAAAGTTGTTTTTGTAAAACTTGTTCCCTGATTGGCTAAGTTGTTAAAACATGACTACAATACCTTCTCTCAGTTCATACAACGAGTGCCTTGCGTCAGCTTTATCCTAATTGTGAATTTATTTCCACTTTTTTTTCTAAAACATATTGTGTAGGGCTTGATGCAACAATAATACATCCCCTTGCCTAATCATAAGAAATAAAATGAAAAATGAAGTTCATAAAATAAATAATGCGTGGATAGTTCAGTGCAAAAAAGTAAAAAAATGCATGATAAGGTTGGAGTCACATAAACTAGTCAAAGGTAAAAGTGGTTGTCTATAATAAAAAAAATTATTTCATAGAGCTGACTCACTTGTAAATAAGCCATATATGGGCTAGGATTCACAATTCTTAATGCCCGATACACTTCAAAAGGGTCTGCAAATGTACGCCTCTCGAAACGCTGGCTCAAAACAATTTGACAAATATCTTCAGCTTGGATATGTTCTTTTGCCTACAAAACGACATTCTTGTACTCCTCACTACTCACTGATGACTGCTTCAATGAAGAACCGAACTGGCGTGTATGCAATTTTACAGATCCAGATGATAACTTTGGCCTAGATATGAAGTGTTAAGTAAGCAGAATCAAGAGTAAAGTTGGAGAAAAAGGCAAACACCGTTAGGAAAATGTGGAAGTAGGTTCAAGTTACTCATATATCAGCATTATGTACTTTATCTAGCAAACTTTCAAGTCTCTTCTTTCCATCCTGATACGCATCCTCAACAGAAGAGAACCGATCTAGGCGCACCCAATGAAAGTAAAGGAACATTCATAACATAAGTACACAAACATTGTATGTTTAATACAATTTTACAAACTACCATGATAAAGAAAATGTCCTAGTGCTGTGAAATATAATTTGAGAGCTCCTCATTCTCTTGCTTCCATATTGCTATTTCCTTCCTCTTAGTTCTCACAATTGATTCAAGTTTTGTGATCAAACTCTCTCATTGTTAGGATGGCAACTGGGTCTACAAAGTCAAAAGCTCACAAAAAAATATTTAGTAGACAAAAAAAATTAATATATAAAAAAGATGGATAACTGTACAATCTATTTTACTAATCAGAATGATCATATTAAAAAATTAGTATATACACTAACATAAATAACAAACACTTATAGTTCTTAAAATGGATATAATACCTTATTTATTTGTAGGAGTAGGAAGGAGAACCACACAAGCAACAACACCAGTATTCCTTTTCATCTCAAGTTTAAAAGCACTATATCCTTTTATTCCATGCGAAAAACAAACAAACAGAAAAAAAATAAAAGTTACGAGGACAATGAATTATTGCATACTATTTTAAAAAATTAGTCTTCATTGATATATGAATGCTTGGACTCAATAAGACTCGACTTCTCTTCTTGTGGGAGTAGAGGCTAATACTCCGAACCAGTAACTACTGTATTAATCAAGATCAAAGAAAATATTAAAAAGCTAATAAAAATAAATAGTAAATCTAGTATTTTATTCCAGAAATTACCATTTTTTTTATATATCTGGCTATGGCCTCTTGCTCCTCAATCTCATGTTGCATTGAGAATAAGAAGTATGAGTGCTTTCTTGCAACCTGATCATGCTAATCTTGCTTGTCTGACAATGATATGCGTGCTTGCTTGCAAGAAAAGCTAATCACGCTTGTCTGGAAATGATATGTGTGCTTTCTTGCAAGAAAAGCTAATCACGCTTGTCTGACAATGATATGCGTGCTTTCTTGCAACCTACGAATAAAACTTATTCACATTATTGATAAATCAAAGAAAGGTTGATGAAATATAATCTAAATAACTCAAGCTGAACAACTTAAAATGTGAATAGTGAGAAGTAAGTTTGCTATCCATAGAAAATAAAAACAAACAGTAACTACCAGCACAAGTGTATTATGTCATAACCTTTACTGTCGATACTGACAGCATCCCATATTTAGAGAAGCTTTTACACTCAACCTAGTTAAATTTTTCTAACGTATACATGGTGTGGTATTATTACCTTAAAAAAGACTTTTTGAGGGATGTGATTTTACCAACAAGGAGATGCCCAAGATACCTTTACGTACAATGACATACATCAACAGTTAATTACAGTTTATGCATATGAATTAAAATTGATTACAACAAAGTATGAGGTCAATCACAAACTAGCATTACATTCCTGTGACAACCTAGGAAACAAAGTCTTTCAAAAGTATTAAGAATTCATGGATTATCTGATATGCTATGAAACAAACTGAATGACAACAGACTTTCCTTAATTTTCATGGGACACTTGACCAAGATAACGAATCAATCCTATTACTAATAAAAAAATAAAGAAAAAATAAAGTGATTTATTAATTTCTACCGCTATAACAGAATAGCTTACCAAATGACCACATCCAAATGCCATATCCTTCCGATTCGTCAAACAAATTGGACATGCCTAGAATATAGAAAACACAGATACTCTAATGGCAATACACAGTTAAACATCTAAAACTGAGCCGAAGTCGAAAAATAGCATACCTGATCCATGGGAGCACTATAACTAGATGTTTCAGAACTTGCTGCAGGGAGGGCATGACCTTAGATTATACCACTCGACTACTTCAATTGAAGGAGGTAGAATGCTCGGTCCGCCTCTCATCTCCTTTCGCTTTCTGGAGAATTTACAAGAACTCAAGGTTTGGTAACCATTGACTCGTTGTAAGAAGTCATGCAGGGATGCGAAAGATCGATTACTGCATATGCTCGATTGGCCTCAGGCCTTGGGTGGCTCTGTACTGGAAAGGGGTTTCAATGAATGTAGCAAGCGCAAACGTTGCCTCCTTCTTCGTCGATTCCATGTTTTCTGACATGACCCTTGTGAAGTTCACAAACTACACACCTCGACCATAATGATTGAAAGAGGATAATAGTTGAATGAGTCGAGTCAAAATGATTCTGCGGATAAAGTAGCCCAAAAATTATTAAAACTACTGAAAAAATCAGATGGTACTTTCTAACCTTGCATCTACTATAGCTCGTACGGTTGCATGTTCTTGGGGGCTAAGGCACCCTAGAGGTATATCATTTTTCTTCGGTACTAAATTCCTTTCTCGAGGTATATCAGAGATAATGATAAGAATATGATATTGCCCGTTGCTCCTCGCAACAATGTCTATTGCAGCTTGAATGAGTAGAGAAAATGAAGTCAAACCTGCGGGTTAGAAATCCATATTATGTCACTGATGGATAAAAAAATGACCTGCATATTGAATGAGCTTTATTAATACGATAAAATAATTGTCCAGCAAACTATATATCAAGTTATAAATTCCTGAGTTTGGTGCAAGGTTTGGACCATAGTTTGCAGTATCGGATGCGATGTTTAAGAATTTAGCTAAGATCTAGAAACGAGTAAAACTGGTACAATTTGTGGGGCTATTTCAATTGCAATTCTCGCTGTTTTTTTCCTGAAAATTGCGACATTGGCTTCATCTAGTTTTTCTAGCAATTCTTGTCGTGGAGACTGTAGCTTTGTGATTTCTTGTCCTTTGACTTCTTTAAGGTCAGTTTGTAACATTTCTTATTTTTCCCCTTGGTTTTGGTCATAAGTAACCATAGTGGGTTTTACATAAGGTGCATATACCTAGTTAATTTTCTTAATGCATTTATGTTAGCTTATTTAACATGGCATCTCTGTTGCCACAATCAACTTTGTTGCTCCAAGAAATACTTTCGCCATAAACTTGTGGTTGACCCGTGGTGGTCAGACATTGGTATAAAAAAAATCTCACAGTGGATTCATCTGACCGGATTGGAACACAAAAGATCTCAGTGGATCAAAAAATCTGAAGGAAGACTAGAGGTAGGCCAAGTGGTCCGAAACAGGATTAGGATTTATAATACATCACGTGTCCAAATCTTTAACCCTCGTCTCCTGTTCGGTTATTATTACCTCTTGCACTCATTTCCATTACAGCTTTTAAGATCTCACAATGTATAAAACCTTAAGGGATCCGACTAGAGGTAGGCAAGCGATCTGAAACAAGATAAGGTACAATTCCTTGTCTCTGGTTAGTACCTCTTGCACTTGCTGTTTCCCATTTCAAGATTTTTACATTGTAGATGTTACTGGCTTACAATTTTACATATGGTGTTATGCACCTTAAACATTTGAGATATTGTTGTTTTAATTTTTTGCAATAGAGGATGTATCTACATGTGGTGCAATCCGTGTTGCACACACCGATACGGATAAGGACACGAAAAAAAATACGGGATACACATATTTTCAGATAGGTACAACTAGTCACCTATGTTGCTCGATACGGACACGATACAGCTCTACAACACCCTTTTCATGTTTCCATGCAACATAGGATGTAATGCACCTACCTATTTACGATAATGTTGTTTCAACTTTTGCACTCTTCAAGTATTTGATAAAATTGTGTTTAATCTTGAGGGAACCATACTCGAAGCCCTCGTCCTATCTTTCACAACCAGGACTAAATCAAAACCAACTATTAGTATTAGAGAGATAATTTGATGTTATTGTTTCTTTAGACTAATAACATGCTGATGTTGTTGTAGCTACAACTGAAGATAGCTTTAGTATTAGTGACTTCTACAACATCATTAAATCGATTTTATCAATAATTATGGTTCAATAAATAGTGGCTAATTGAAATAGTAATTGTGAAAAATAACAGAAATAAATTCACTTATCATAGCATGAGACTATTTGCAGGACTATGTTTTAAATATATATAACATAACAAAAGGGGGAGGTAATTTGGTGTGAACTTTAAATGCTTGAAAGAAGTTCCAAGCAGCTTCAGCTTGAATGGACCAAATGAACTAGGCTTAGTTGATGGCGGTTAAATCTAACCAATGCCAGATTTACTAACTGGTCCATATATAGATTGGTGACTAGAACATGTGACCAAGGATGTACAGACAAAACATACTATTAGAAGTATAGGAATCAATAGATAAACAAGTGGGTTAGAGATCATACTGTAATGAAATTGCCAGTGTTCTGGCCATCAGCTCGGAAGTAGTTGTTTCCAGCATTTCTCTAGATCCCTGCTGGAAACGGCGATGACCTCGAGAGGGTGCCGACGTAGTCGAGGGACATCACAATTTGCTTCAACTTGGAAACGGCGATGACCTCGTCGAACACTTTGAGTGCGGAAGGGTTCCTCAACTGTAATCCCAAAAAATTCAGTCAAAATCAAAACTTTCTAGAAATAGGAAAGGATAAAGAGACGCAAGACTCTCCATCCATGTGTCGGACTCGTCGATGATGGCCAGCGTGGCAGCGACACTAGGGCATGGATTTGGGGAGGTGGTTGGGATCTAGGGTTATGATTTGGGGAGGGTTGGATCTAGGGTTTAGGATCCAGTCTCATAGCAGGAAGAGGGGGGAGGTGGAGGGATTTGGGGGGTTTTGGTCTCTACGGGAAAGAGTAGGAACTTAGCAAAATAATGCCATGGTTTGATACAGAAGAATGAAGTGGAGAAGAAGACGATGAGAAGTTTTCAAATTAGGGAAGGGTTTGATTCAGGTGAAAAAAAGATTTTTAAAAATTTTGGTTTGGGCCGCCAAATAATTGCCATTCCCGCTGAGATTATTTGAGACGGTCTCAAAATTTATTTGGAACGAAAAATATTAATAGTCCCAAATAAGAGATCCATTTTTCAATCTGTCACCAATAAATTTATTTTTTGTTACAAAAAAATATAGTAGTCCCAAATAATAATTTTTTAGGACGTTTAAAACTAGAGTTCTTAAAAGTGTTGTCCCAAAAGCCAACTTTTTTTGTAGTGCCTCCACCTACTACATTTCCCCACTCCACAGATCCGCAGACCCAGATACCACCTTCCACATCCCATTCCCGGCAGGACCCAATACCTCCACCACCCCCTATCACTATACCCACCCAGGCTTCCGTCACACTCGATGGGACCCAGCTGCTCACACTGATTCAGGGGTTCCTAACAACCCATCAGGAGCAGACTACCCTACTCCGTCAGAGCATGGAGCGTTCTGAGGGACGTCCCGTGGTCACACCACATGTAGAGCCACGGCAGAGAACGGGGACGGTCAAGGACTTTATGGGTCTGAATCCCAAGGAGTTCTCAGGGACTGAGGGCATAGTAGTAGCTGATGACTGGCTAGATTCTGTAGAGAGGAAGCTTCTGGGAGTTTGGATGTTGGATGACCTTCAGGTCGAGGCAGCAGGATTTTTGCTGATAGACTTAGCAGGAGTCTGGTTCAGGAATGAGCCGTTGTTCGCGAGAGGTAGAGCCACCTGGGACCAGTTCAAGACCCAGTTCAAGAAGAAGTTTTTCTCGACCACTGCTAGAGTAGCCATGGGGCTACGATTCCAGAACATCCAGCAGGGGAACCGTTCTGTTGACGAGTATGCGGCGGAGTTTAGTCGCCTGAGCCGTTTCGCTCCTAGTCTGGTTGCTGATCCAGAGGAGATGACCCGTAGGTTTTGCCATGGTCTAGTTCCAGACATTGGCATTCTTATAGTGGCGAACGGTACGACTGACTACTACCAGAGCCTAGAGTTAGCTCGGGGTATCGAGGAGTGTCTTCTGTCATGCAAGAGGCCGGCTTCTGTACATCATGAGGGACCGTCCAAGCGTCAGGCTTTCCAGCAGAGAGCGCCGACGCCACCCTAGCAGACTTACCGTCCCCCTACACCACATCATCAGACCCCGCCAGTTAGAGCTCCGGGACCCCGACAGCAGCCGAAGGGAGGTATTTGTGCATTCTGCAAGAGGGTAGGCCACGACGCTTCCATCTGCAGGAAGAAGTTGGGGCAGTGTTTGGCTTGTGGGTCTGCCACCCATCAGCTTCGAGAGTGCCCAGTAGCGAAGACTAGAGGACCGCTCCCGACTCAGCAGCAGAGGTTCGGGCAGCATCTGCAGCAGCAGAAGGGACCTCAGGGGAGGGTTTATAGTCTAGCCATTGAGCCGGAGCTGGAGCAGGTTTCGGAGCCGGATTACTTAGCTGACGTCATCACAGGTCATGTTTATTTGCATACTTTTCTAGCTGTATGTTTGTTTGATTCTGGTGCATCTCATAGCTTCCTATCATTAGAGTTTATGCATAAACATCATCTAGTAGCTACACCTACTGCGGAGATTAGTAGAGTGATGACGGGAGGAGGACCAGTGCCTATTAGATCTATCTATAGATGTTCTATTTTTATAGCCGGAAGAGAGTTCAGAGGGCGATTCTTTGTGATGCCACTCCCCGTTATGATATCATATTGGGGATGGACTGGCTTAGCTACGCCCATGCATCTATAGATTGCCATGAGGGTAGTATTTTGTTCAGTCCCCCAGGTACAGCACCATTCAGTGTC
This sequence comes from Iris pallida, assembly GCA_029216955.1. Lineage (NCBI taxonomy): Eukaryota > Viridiplantae > Streptophyta > Magnoliopsida > Asparagales > Iridaceae > Iris > Iris pallida. Next base: position 17,173,774 of record JANAVB010033420.1, read on the forward strand.
AGGAGGACAGGGCCGGAGATCAGCCTAGAGCTGAACTGTTGTACGACAGTCGGGGACGCAGCACCGCCACACCCTATCATTAGGGAGTTTATGGATGTATTCCCAGAGGATCTTCCAGGACTTTCGCCTGACAGAGATGTGGAGTTCACTATAGATTTAGTGTCGGGTTCATCACCAGTATCCCGGGCTTGCTATAGAGTGAATCCCAAGGAGGCCATAGAGATGAAAGAGCAGATTGATGACCTGTTGAAAAAGGGTTTCATTCGATCCAGTACTTCTCCATGGGGAGCACCAGTGCTCTTTGTGCCTAAGAAGGATGGTACAGTCCGGTTGTGTATTGACTATCGGGCTTTGAATGCCATCACCATCAAGAACAAATATCCTCTGCCCAGGATAGATGATTTGTTCGACCAGTTGAGCGAGGCGAAGGTGTTTTCTAGGATAGACTTGAGATCCGGGTACCACCAGGTGAAGGTTAGGCCAGCAGACATCCAGAAGACGGCGTTCAATACGAAGTACGGGCAGTACGAGTTTCTGGTGATGCCATTTGGTCTCACAAATGCGTCGGCTGTCTTTATGAACTTGATGAATAAGACATTTCACCAATATCTGGATAAGTTCGTCGTGGTGTTTATCGACGACATCCTGATATACTCGAAGACGCCGAAGGAGCATGCAGAGCACTTGCGGATAGTTTTGGAGATTCTGAGGCAGGAGAGATTGTTTGCCAAATTGCCGAAGTGCGAGTTCTTTTTAGACCGAGTGGAGTTTCTCGGCCATGTAGTCACTGGAGATGGAATCTCGGTGGATCCCAGGAAGATTGCTGCAGTTGAGACGTAGAAGGCTCCGACGTCAGTTTCAGAGATCAGGAGTTTTCTGGGTTTAGCAGGCTATTACAGAAAGTTCGTCCAGGACTTTGCTAGGATAGCTGAACCCATGACGAAGCTGATGCGAAAGGACGCGGAGTACATTTGGTCAGAGGACTGTCAGACAGCATTTGAGGAGCTGAAGAGGAGGCTGACGACCGCTCCAGTTCTGACTTTACATTCAGGTTCTGGAGGTTTCACCATTTATAGTGATGCTTCTGGAAAGGGGCTAGGATCTGTTCTACAGCAGCATGGAAAAGTAATTGCTTATGCATCTAGGCAATTGCGGACTCATGAGAGGAATTATCCTATCCATGACCTCGAGTTAGCTGCGGTGATCTTTGCACTCAAGTTATAGAAACATTACTTATACGGAGAGCGTGTGGAAATCTTTACTGACCACAAAAGCTTGAAGTATGTGTTCATGCAGAAAGAGCTGAACATGAGGCAAAGACGATGGTTGAAGTTGATGAAGGACTTCGACATCGATTTACAGTATCATCCCGGGAAGGCAAATGTGGTGGCGGATGCGCTGAACAGGCATCCGATGGCATGGTATCTGATGATTGATCGGCATTTGCGGGAGGATCTGGAGAAGCTCGGTATTGAGCTAGTTCGTCCAGGATCAGTGATACAGATGATGGCGCTTGACATTCAGTCAGGATTGATGGAGCAGATCCGGGAGGCACAGTCTACAGATGAGAGCCTTCGCAGACTTCGACCCCAGGCTTTAGCTGGATTGCTGGATGACTTCACTATAGCAGAGGATGGATCCCTGAGGCATGGTAGCCGATTGTGCGTGCCGAAGGGAGAGCTGGTAGAGGCAGTCTTGCAGGAGGCACACCGATCGAGATATTCTATTCATCCTGGTGCTAACAAGATGTACCGTGACTTGCGGGAACATCTTTGGTGGCACGGGATGAAGAGGGATGTATCACGTTTCATCTCGAGATGCCTAGTTTGCCAGCAGGTCAAGACGGAGCGCCAGAGGCCAGCTGGTTTGTTGCAGCCGTTACCCATTCCCGAGTGGAAGTGGAAACATATTACGATGGACTTCGTTTCAGGGCTTCCTCGTTCCCAATGAGGGAAGGATGCCATCTGGGTCATCGTAGACAGGCTGACGAAGTGTGCGCACTTCATACCCTTCAAGGTGGGGCTTTCCACCGAGAAGTTGGCAGAGCTATACATGCAGCAGATAGTTCGCCTACACGGAGTGCCGGTGAGCATCGTGTCAGACAGAGACAGTAGATTCACATCCCACTATTGGAGGAGCTCGCAGGAGGAGTTGGGCAGTAGGCTCAAGTTCAGTACGGCATACCACCCACAGACAGATGGGCAGTCCGAGAGGACGATACAGACACTGGAGGATATGCTAAGGACTTGCGTGCTGGACTTCGGAGGATCATGGGAGAGCCATCTGCACTTGGTAGAGTTTTCATACAACAACAGCTACCAGGCCAGTATTGGTATGTCTTCTTTCGAGGTGCTATATGGACGACGATGCTGCATACCGCTCTTTTGGGATGATGTTGGAGACAGAGTTATGCTTGGGCCAGAGATGATCACGGATGCAGCAGAGAAAGTCGGGATGATCAGAGACAGGCTCAGAGTAGCTCAGGACAGACAGAAACACTGGACTGATGCTAGTCGCAGGCCGATGGATTTCGCAGACGGTGATATGGTGCTAGTGAAGATATCACCTACTCGAGGGACGATCCGGTTCGGACGAGGAGGGAAGCTGAGCCCCAGATACATCGGGCCGTTCGAGGTACTTGGCAGGATCGGAGAGGTAGCTTACAGGGTTGCACTTCCACCCAACCTAGCAGGAGTTCACGACGTCTTCCACGTATCTCAGCTGAGGAGATATGTTCCAGACCCCAGTCATGTGCTAGATCATTCAGAGTTGGAGGTCGGACCGAGCCTTACAGTTTCTGAGCAGCCAGTGGAGATATTAGACCGGAGAGAGAAGAGGCTGAGGAACAAGGTTATACCTCTAGTGCGAGTAGCTTGGAGCCGTCACTCCCTAGGTGAATCTACTTGGGAGAGGGAGTCGGACATGAGGGAGAGATACCCTTACTTGTTCGATCCAACCGCTGCGAGGGAACCACCCGTTCCCGCTTGATACCCTAGAGATTAGTTTCGATCGCAGCCTTAGTCATTTTGTTGCATTGTTTGCTATGTTAGAACATTGTCGGGTCTTCAATCCTTGTGAATTTCGAGGACAAAATTTTTCAAGGAGGGAAGACTTGTAAGCCCCTGTTTTTCAATTTTAGTTTTATTAGTGCTAATTAATTTTTAATGTTAATTTTAGCCTTAAAATAATTATTAGGATTTTTAGGAATTTTTCTAAAATTTTTAATTAATATTTTAATGAGTTTTAATACAAAAAATATCAAGTTGTAATTTTCTAAAAATGTTTTAATATCAATTTGCAATTACTAGAATTGTTTTAATACTGTTTTGTAATTATTCAAATTATTTTTATATCAGTTTGCAATTTCTATTTTGTATTTACTCATAAAAAATGCCTTTGTGTAATTTCCTAATCCCCAAGGACCTAACTGCTAATTACCCAAACCCCCCCCCCCCCCCCCCCCGATCAACTCACTCTCTCTCCTCCAGCTCTCACCCACCCCCGACGACTGCCCCGACCGACTACGACCGCTGCCCCCCGCCTTTCCCGGCTGACCCCACCGACCTCAACCCCCCTATTTAAACCCCCACTCTCCCCTGACCTAAACCCTAACCCTAAACTCTCCCCACAGCAACCGATGACCCCCCTTCTTCCCCGACGAACCCCCAAACCCTAACCCTACTCCGGCGAACACTGCTCCGCCCCAACCGACGACCTTCACCACCAACCACCACCACCATCCGCTTCGCCACGCCGAGCTGGACGCAGCGCCACCGAAGCACCACCGTCCCGATGCCCCAAGCCGCCGCCTCCGTCTTCGAAACTTCTTCGAGAAGTCGGACACGTGAGTAACAGAACTCAATCGTGTCATGCGTGTCTCGCCTTCACGCACGAGACTCGCCAGGACACAACGAGCATGGTGCTGTGCTCGGACACGCGAGGCTGAGCTCGTGTGTGTCGTGCATAGCACAGACACGAGGATCCCTGTGTCTCAAACTGTCCGGACACAGGCTCGTGTTTATATTTTTTTTATTTATAATGTCTAACCTAAAACAAAATAAAATAAACTAAACCCTATCCCTAACACGACCCACGGGCTGACCCCCTGGCCAGCCCGACAGAGCCTAACCCCCCCTCCCCCGCGCTCTGTTGGCTCGGGTTCGAGCCTTTCTGTTTCCTTTCCCTTTTCTTTTCCTTTTTCTTTTTCTTTTTCTTTTTATATATATATTTTTATATATATGTATATAGATTTATTTGTGTATATATATATGTATTACTATATATACTATATTTATGTATATATATATACTTGCTGTTTTCTTTATATATATATATATATATATATATATATATATATATATATATATATATATATATATATATATATATATATATATATATATATATATATATATATATATATATTTATATATATATATACTTCATCCTTTATACTTTATTATTTTATGTATATATATATATTTCCTTGTGTATATATATATATATTATTATATATACTATTATATATGTATACATCATTTTGTATATATATATATATATATTTTTATATATATATATATATATATATATATATATATATATATATATATTATATAGTTGAGTATTTTCTTATATGTATGTATATATACATATATTTGTATATATATATATATATAATATATAGTTGAGCATTTTCCTATATATATAAATATCCCTATATATATATATATATATATATATATATATATATATATATATATATATATTATTTCCTATATGTATTTTACTTAGCTTAGTGTAAATTATCTATATAAAATAATGTTCATACTTTTATAGTTACCATGAAAAACTTTACCTTATTAAAATAATAATATTTATTTTGACTATTTACCAAATTGTATTTTTATTGTATTTAAAATTACTGCAACCATTTGGTGTCCAAGCCTAGCATGGGTATTTGGGCCCAAATATGTTTTCACACATTCAAGACCTGTACAAGTCATATTGGACTTGATTCATGGCCTTGGGTCCTGTATTTGAACTTTGGTTCAAATTATATACATGGACACAATACGCAGATAATTAATTATTGTGTGCAATGCTGTTTTTGATTTTCTAAAAATACTTAAAGTGCTGCTAAAATTATGGAAAAATAGTTTTTTGATACTATGTTAAGTTAGCTAATTTAGTATAATTTTTGTAGTATTTAATTTACTGTTTTGCCACTAGTTTGGCATATGAAACCAAAACTCATTTTCTGTATACTTAGGAAAACTGATTTTTATAAAATATTTGTACTGGTTAATAAATTCCAGAAAAATTATAATAAATTTCTATGATTAACAAGGATCACCTTGGTACTTTACTTTAAGAAAAACTAGGCTTTTTGTCTACTTCAAAAATTGTTAGAACACAATGATCTTTTGATTTATTTATTGATTAATTACGACTTGTAGTTTTTTGTGTTATTTGGAGTTTTAGTCGTGTTGAACCCCATCCCTCACTAGTGTAAAGACCCTAGAAAGTTAGTTAATATAGTGTGTCACCCCACATTGGTTTTCTATGCCAAGTCATCATTTTGGCTAGGTGCCCAGTCACAAGTCGTGTTTCACCAATTGGTATCCTAGTGTTTTAGTTTAGTGTAAAACTAAGTTGTTGTATTTACTTCTACAGTGACGAGCTACCAGACATTCATAGCATTGTTATCGCAGCTTGTTTTGTTTTGCTTTGCTAGAGGCAAGTACTTTCTACGAACTTTACATACTGCTATAAACCATAAAACTGTGAATCACCAACCATGTTAAATGCTGATCCTTGGGGTAGCAAGTTAGAACTTTACATGTTGTATTACTTTCAGTCTTTACCATGTTTATATCGTATCTCATAATCTCTCTCACATGCTTAAATAACGGGTTAAGGGGAAACTGCTAGTAGTGTACGTGATCATGACCCCCTTCTCCGTATGTATTTACCGAGCACCGTTACATTCTATATGTATCTGTGTCGTATGTCTGGTCCCGCGTTTGTGTATGGATATACACCGATGCCGTTATGTGTACGTATGTGCACATCAGAAAATTGATATGTACCGCTGTACATCCTGATTACCTATTGACTGATCACTCACCTACTACAGTTTTAAACTTTAAAATGTATATCTATCGCCATGCTAAAACATACCTAAAACTGAACCAACATGATATGTCATTTCCTTTTCATCACATGATCAGTATTATATGTTTGTTAGATTTAGTACTTGCTTCCGTCCTGACAGGATAACGTTGTAGGTGTCCTTACTGAGGAGGAGTTACTCTGTGACACATACTATGGAGATACTGCCGAGGACCCGGCTCTGCTTTACGAGGATGTTCCTGCAGGGAACCTCGCCTAGTTGTCTTTTGTTTACTCAGACTTTTGAGAGTAGACATGTATTAGACTATATCATTTTGTAACTGGACATGTATCCAGTTTTACATTTCAGTTTACTTGTACTTGGATATTTTACTATATACGACGACTTTTGTGTTTGGAGCATTTATGATTCTTCTTCACTTATAGAACTGTTAGCACATTTAGTCTTATCCTGTTGTCTTTAGAACAGCTTACTACGTTTTATCTCAACGTAGGCTGGGCATGACTCGGCCTGGCCCAACAATTTGGGTAGCGGGTCGTGACAGGATAAGTGCATTGGTAGTGCACAAACCTCAATCTGTGTTATTTATTGTTGTTTTCTATGTGTTGAATGATAATAATTTGTTGGTTTTAGTTCTTAAGTGAAGCATCCTTTGTGGCACTTGCTCTTTCTGGGGTCTGACCCAGCTGGTTTTGTATGGCCAGATACCGGAGCAGCACCAAAGGATCTTCCTGCTTTCCAGCCCGATGGTGGTCACCAAGCGTAACCAGGGCATCGAGTGGGTTCTTTTGTTCTCCCACTGTAATATTGTAAATTATTCTTTTGAGGCGTTTAGCCGACGAGCAAGTGTTAGCTCGATTGTACTTACTTACTGTCTGCCTACGGGCTGTAACATGATTGACAAGCCCCGGGGGTTGATCATGTATGACTGAACTCTTACTAGTCCCCACATTTTGTAACGACTAGCTTCATGATCATTCCGAATATATAATGTATGGGACGCCTTACTATTGTGTATTTGGTGGTCTGACATCTTGTAATTATTATTAGTTGGTTGAGATTGAGACAATAGGCTATTTTATGACCTTAAGAGACTGATGGATTGTAGTGAAACCCTCACATATCTAGACAGCCGTGACCGTATAGCGGTGTGGATTCCATTCCGTTATACGTAGCTGGCTATGTCTGCCCCCGCTCTCCAGTATTCTGGTTCTGGGGCGTGACAGTTAGGAACGTGTATATATATACATAGGGGTCCCCATTCATCTGAGTAGGTTGCACATTTAACATGGCTCCAAAAAGATCATCTGGTTGGGAACCATTGCCAGAGTCTTCTTCCAGTCGTCGTCGAACCTTTCCGCATGGAGCACCCTCTGCGCCGCCTCCGGCCCATGACTGGCTGGCAGCGGCTGCGAACTTCCTGACCTCCTGCGGGTTGTCACTGGAGGTTATCGCTCGACCTCTTCATCCGGCGCCCAACTTTGACCTGTTGCCGATCACTCCGGAGGAACAGGATTCTCTGGAGAAGAAGGAAGCGTTTCACCGCCTGTGCCATAGGGCGGGTGTGCGCACCCTGCAGGACTTTGCGGAGATCCTCCGCGAGGCCAGTGAGGAGTAGACCTCTTATTTTTCTATTTTTTCTTTTTTTTTTTCGTTTTTTTACAGTTTTTTGTCCTCCTCTTGTATACTTCGCCGGAGAATGTTCCGGCGACGAAGCTGGGATTTAATGAAATATAGTATTTTGTTAACTTAATTTGGTTTCGGCTACAATCAAACTTTTACAACCTTCTTACAACTTACACCCATTTGCTAACTATAGCATTGCTCTTTATATATTTTTCAATTAACAAATCTTGTTACATCAAATCCATATATCAGCGACGATATCCCCATCAATGACTTGTTACGTCATAGAATTGATTATGCTGCTAGCGTCAATCTTGCCGTCAAATCCATCTTAAATATGATTACAAAGTAAAATAGAGGACAACTTTGAGTGTTTCAATTTTACTCTTTTCAAGTACATAGTCTTCTTATTTTCAAAAATTTAATCAAATATTCGAAAAATGGAAATATTGAGATTAAACTTCACATTCTTAAATATGTTGTCAAATTTTTTTAAATAAACATGTTTCCACCACGTTTTTTCTGCCAAATTTTTTAATAATTTATACGGAACACATGGATATATACTAGTAATAATAGTAATAAATTTAATTTTGGAAAGTAGTTTTTAAAATTAGGGTCTCAAATCCCAAAGATTTATGTAGTGATTTCACATGGATATATACTAGTAATAATAGTACTAAATTTAATTTTGGAAAGTAGTTTTTTAAATTTAATAGTAATAAATTCGACCGTCTTATACTAGTAATAATAGTAATAAATTTAATTTAAGACTCAAAACTATTCTAATTTTTTTCACTTTCCAAGGTCATATAAGACGGTCGAATTTTCCCTCTTCTTCTCTCAAACCCTCTTCCTTCTCTCAAACCCTCTCCCAAACCCTCTTCTAATCAAAATGCCGCCGAAGAAACAACGACCGTCGCCGAAGGGAAAGAATCCACAAAGGGATGCGATACAGGGCCGAAGGGCAGAACTTGCAAGGGCGACGAAAACCAAGATTATGGTCGCTAGGGCAGAGGCCGAAAGGGCAACGGCGGAAGCAGCGGCGGCGGCAGCGACGATGAAAGCGGAGGCGGCAGCCAAGCCACGTGCAAAAAAGGCTAAAAAAAACTCATTGCTCGACAAAGACTGGAAAATCTATCTTCGATACAGAGTCGTCGGAAGACTCAACTTATGAAGATCGAAGGCGTACTCAAGCGAAGGCTAAGGTAGCAACGAATACAGAGTCATCAGCGTACTCTGAGGATTTTGAATCCTCATCAGAAGAAAAAAATGAAGAGGAAGAGCAATCATCAAATAAGTCCCAGGCTGGAGAGGAGGTAAAAAAATTTAAAGACTCTAAATCTAAGAAGATTTACATTAAATATTTCAAGAAAAAGGCTGTTATGCCTGAAAGATCAATTAAGATGGATGATGTCGAAGACGAAGCTTTCCTGGATATATTGAAATTCTATCAATTGGAGAAACTGTACAAATCCTGTCTTGAGAAAATCTCCCAAACAATAGTAAGAGAATTTTACTCAAATCTTCCGGCTGAAATTAAAGAAAAAGAAGAGGATCAACAACTGGTGTTTCTGAGAGGGAAACTGATTAGGGTAAATGTTGTTGTCATCAACGAATTTTATGGATTTGATCCAGTTCCTGAGTTTGATATGAAAGATATTGATAATGTTTCCATGACGGATGCAATTCATGAGATTACAGGTGTTTCAATGGGTGCCAAGACCCCTCAAAATGTATACAAAGATCAATTAAAAACTTTGTATAAATTGTTGCATGCCTACGTATCTCAAACACTCAACTCTACTGGACATGAGTTTTCCATCCATCCCGAGAGAGTAAAATTTCTTTATTATATGGGGAAGAAAAAAAAAGATGGATATAGGTTCCTACATGTTCAGTAGAATGATGCATCTCGTGGGAAAACCAACTGCAATGACAGCTCTCCCTTTCGGAGGATTTGTATGCTCGATGGCTAATAAACATTATGTCCCAAGCTTAGCAGGGGATGTTTATATTAAAAACAAAGGCCCCATGAGAAAACTAACCTTCACTCGAATGTTTGGAAAACGGACAGCAGCTGCAAACAAACCATCAACATCTGGAAAACCATCAACTTATGGAATCAAAAACACTAAGGACATGGTTGATGATCTATACAATTTTGTTGCTGCAAACTTTGAGAATGTCTTCAAAGAGATGAAGACTATATCCGACAACCAGAAATTGATTCTGGATAAGATTAACCAGATAGAGGTTGAATTTGCTGACCAAGAATAAGATTTTCCTTCCCTCGTGAAGAAGGTAAATGGGGCTAGCCCAAACTCTTATGTAAAAATACACACTGTGCACATTGACACTTTAATGCTAGCCATCACTTTGATACTTCTATTTATGTTTCTGGATGTCATTTCTGCATATACAGTAAGTCCATACTAACTATAATTTTTCTTAATCCGTCCCTCAAGGTGTAGGTGAAGGATATTTTGAGAAAGAAGAAGAAGAAGAAAAGAAAAAAAAAACAAGAAGAAGAAGATGGAGATGGCTATGAAGATTCATCTTTTGAGTTTTGAATCTTTTATTTTAATTTGGAAGTAATATTTGACTTGTAGTATGGTTCTGAATATTTGTTGGTCATGGCAGTCAAACTAAATTTTGTGTTTGAAATATTGTAAGACTAAACTTTTCGCTTGTACTAAGTGCACAGTTCGTAATTTGTTTTGAAAATGTAATATGGTCTTGAATTTAGAGTATGTCTGATATTTATTTGGATTATTGTATTGTGAATTATGCAGGTTCTATGTTGAATTACTAACGTGGATTTGGCAGATTACTGTAACGTAAATTATGCAGTTTATTGGACTTGGAATGAAGTATACTTAATTTGATTATAATTTTTTGGTTGAAGCGTTTATTTGATTGGTAGTTGACCTTCATAGATGATATTGATATTTTGGTGTATTCCTTTGATTTGCAGATGCCCATCACAGATTTCATGAGTCCTGGGTGCATTCCTAGGGTTTACAGGTGGCCTCATTACGGATGCATTCCTGGGATCACTAAAACTTTATTTGATTGTAATGTATTTTGCTTTCTATAAAAAATCATTACATCGATGCCATCAGTATGAATTCGATGCCAGTGCCTGTTCATCCTTTGTTATTGCTGAAGCAAAATTGTAATCCTGCCTGTTCATCCCTTGTTATTGCTGAAGCATAATTGTAATCCTGCCTGTTCATCCTTTGTTATTGCTATCAGTACATCGATGCCATCGGTATGAAGTCGATGCCAGTGTAATGCATAATGTAATGTAAGAAAAATTCTCTTTGATAGTAGGTTAATTATATTCAAACACTCGCAAAAAATTTTGTGCAGCCATACAGTGGAAGCCTGATAAAATGATATTCGGATTTTCTTAAAAATGATTTAATATTAAATGAATATACTATGGTAAATGATATTAAAAATACTGAAAATATTTTATGAAAAAATATGAGATACTTGAACATTTCCAGTCCTAAATGTACCATACTTTGTTAAAAGCACAGAGAGTGTCCATTATCCGTTTTCAAAGAACGGAGAATGGCCATTCTCAATAAAAGCAAAGAGAACGGCCATTCTCCGTCCATTCGCCGTGTTAAAAGCAAAGAGAATGGCCATTCTCCGTCCATTCGCCGTGTTAAAAGCAAAGAGAATGGCCATTCTCCGTATTAAAAGCAAAGAGAATGGCCATTCACCATCCAAAAAAATATTCTCTTCGAAAATATTATCATTAGAAAAGTAAAAAATATTTCGTCCGATCAATACAGATTTTTTTTTTAAATATGTGAGCAGATGATCCGCCCGACCTCAGAAGCAGGTTTCCTCAGTTCACCACCACCACCATGACATGTAGTTTTATTAACAAAATATTAAATTATTAGATGAAAAATAAGATTTCTGACAATGGCATGGACAGTAAAATTAGAGCGGCGCCGCTGGTACTTCTTATTGTTCGAGGAGGTTTCGACGACGTTCGACGCGAACCGGACCGATTCTTCTCGGCGCAGCTGGTACTTCTCGTTGTTCTAGGAGGGCTCGACGACGTTCGACGCGATCCGGACCGATTCTTATTTCCTTCTTCATCTCCGTTTCTCTTTCCACCACGACGGCCTGTAACCAAAAAAAAAATTATGAAATATTAAATTGGATGGACTTTTTGAGAGAGTAAATATGAGTTAATTTAGGGTGTTCATTGAAAAAATTAAAGTGAAGAATGACCTGCTAAAGCAAGTTACCAACAGGTCAAAAGTCTAAATCAGCATTAAATGATGTTTCTACACTATTATTCAATCCGAACCATTGGATCAACATCCAACGGTCCAAATTTCGAATGTATCGATACATCCTTTTCCAGGGGATGTATGGTAGAACGACCATATATATATATATATATATATATATATATATATATATATATATATATATACCAGATTGACATAGGAGGTCTAGGGCGACAGAAACTTCTGCCATTTCGATTTTAGGACTGCCAGGAATTGTAGCAGTCTAAAATGTACTTGCTGTACAGCAAGTCCATTTCAGGACTGCCATAATTTCTTGTTCTTGCTCTTCTTCTTCTTGTTCTTTCTTCTTTCTTCTTTCTTCTTGTTCTTGTGAAGAAGGAAAAGAGAGAGAGAAAAATTAAAAGAATTGTCTTTTATATATTAGAATGGAATAGCCCTGAGTAAAAATTTTAGTGGCAAAATTATAAATAAAGAAAAGTTAAAAATGGAATAGCCCTCGTAAGATTTTGATGTGTCCTTATAAATAGCCTTTCTTTTATTTTCCCCTAGAGACGCTCCATCAAGGAAACCTGCAGAATTTAAACTTGGTCCATCTCATTCCATATATTGTCATAATGAAATTAAAAAGGAAAAATATATTTGGCACACCCTACCGTGCTAACTTGGGTTTATCTCGAATCAGGATGCCAATGGCTGGATGCCATGCGGACATGATCCAGCTCATCAAGTATTTGGGACGGTCTACATAGCAGCACTCAATTAACAAACAAAGACTGCTCCATTTCATCCGGGGAGGGGCATCTCTTCATTTGGTGTAGTCTTTACTTGAAAGGCTGACAAGGACGTGGATGAGAAAGAAAAAGAAAGGAGGAGATGATAATTGGTGACTTGGGCATTCAATCTATGACGTGAAGTGGCACTCTCTTTATAAAATTGGCTTTTCATTTGGTGACAACCAACCAACTACAACCATCAATAGAACATAAACTTGGCTAATGTACTGTTCTTTTCATCGAAGGCTTTTCCTTACTTGGGGAAGTACTTGTTCAATTATTCTCGTAAATAAGTGATATCTTTTGTAGATCTGATCATGACTGCGTATATAATAAGAGAAGGAAAAAAACAAAAGTTATACAAGAGTGTTTATTCCGTGGAAAACAAGGACGAAACCAGAAAGTTAAGTTAGAGTCGACTAAATAGAATAGGGTGGGCTAAATGTATGCTAATCCATATAAAAAATTACAAAAAAACATAAGAGAAAGAAAATACTAAAAAAATTAGGGTAGGCTGGAGCCCACCCCAATCCGCTGCTTGGTTTTGCCCTTGCTTGGGTTGCTTCATATGGAGCTAGTTTTGGTTATTTCATAGTGGGCCAATTATGGAGGATTATCCGCGGCTTTGATATCTTGTGGAATCATGTTAAGTCTATAAGTTAATCCAAGCAAAAGGATTGTTCAAATTTGAAGTCTTATCTAACCACCTTCTATCAACCTCAGTACCGAACAGAGGAAGAAGAATCACGGAAGACTTGCTGCTCCAGTCAAAGTCATCATACTATATGTGAAGATAAGCACTTCATACAGCTCACTCTGTAATATTCTTCTCAGATAGTAGGGCCCACACCAACAGTTTGGCAAGAAAGCATAGCCAAAAGAAAAAAAACATTATTTTGTATAAGGATATCAGATTTAGGATCTAATTAACTTAGAGTACTGGTTTGTTCGTTTTAGATTTTGAGTACCCGAATTTTTTTAATGATACATTTTAGTGACGAACATTCGTTAATAAAAGACTCATTTCGTCACTGAAAGTCCAATTTGGTCACTAAAATGTGTCATTAAAAAGTTCAAGTACCAAAAGTCTAAAACGGACAAACCCAATACCAAAGTCTAATTAGGTTTAAACCTGGTACCCTTATACAAAATAATCTATAAAAAAAAACTGTGCATAAGCCCGTTATACCTACCATAGTTTTACTTGGGTCTATGTTTTCAAAACTCAACTTTTGTTAGGAAACTGAATAACAATTGTTAGTATTTTAAAGTTGGAACTAAAGTTGGACTAATTGTTAAGTTATCAAAATTGACTTTAAAACACATAGATACAATTATACAAATTCATGTTGTCAAAATATACACATCTTAATAACAAAATATGCATAAAATTGAAATTATTTACATTATTGCGTTAGTCTTATTCGATTTTTAATTTTGGACCGAAACCGAATAAGTAATTATAGTATTTTTAAAATCGAAACGGAACCGAATTCTTTTTAAACCGAACTGAATCTCTCATTCTCTTTGATTCTCGGTCCAAATCCGAATAATGCTCGCCGCTGCTTCTGAACGAGCAACAATATTTGGGAGACTTGTATAAGAATATGGATAGATTAAAGGGAGATTCATATGCAAAGTCCCAAAGAACGGCTATTGGCCAAAGCCGTTAAGATTTACTGATTGCATTGTATGCTCGCCCAACTGTCATTTTCCTCGTAGGTACTGAGAAAGCAGAGGACAAAAAGAACCAAACCGTGACTTTCTTAATCAAAGTTAATATCCACAGAGCAGAACTCCAGGAATAATAATACCAACTAGTTGTAGAAAAAAAACTCGTCACATAGAGAGGAATTACTGGAGCTGTTGAAGTCTTTGCAGAGAGAGAGAGAGAGAGAGAGAGAGAGAGAGAGAGAGAGAGAGAGAGGTTCAAAGTAGCCAACAGAGGTTGAAACGAGAATTTATAGGTTTGACCACTGCTGGAGAGAAGAATACTGCCTTGTTCTTATTTTCCTTACTTCCTCTGATTAGTTTTATATATAGGTTTCCTTTGAATTCTTCATGCTTTCTCCGAAAATTTGCAACTAGTCCTTCTTTCCTTGCTCTGTTTTTTTTTTTTTTTTTAATTCTGTCTGGGTTTTGATCACATCATCTGTTCTCCCTTAGATTCGCAAGTTTCTTTCTGTCTATATACTATTTACCTCTTAGGAATGTTGGAGTTCCACTTCAGAACACCATCACTTCCCTAGTTAACCTCTACAAAAACATGGGGTGTTTGGACTACTTCAAGAGGAAAAGGAGAGGCAGCCAGCAGCAATCCAAACCCAGCTCTGACGATTCGGGCATCCCGAAACATGTTAGCAGGTCCTCGGGCTCGACCTTGTCTTCGCCCCGAAGCTTACCTTCCCTGTACGAGGAGAGGGCGCACAATCTGCGGGCGTTCGAGCTCAAGGAACTGAGGGACGCTACTGATGGCTTCAGCAGGCGGCTGAAGATTGGAGAGGGAGGGTTTGGGTGTGTGTACAAAGGTTCGATCAAGCATCTCGGTGGGAAGGGGGGTAGCACTGCTGTCGCGGTAAAGAAGCTCAACCAGAATAGTTTGCAGGTATGTGTCATCTTTGACCCATTTAAGGTATTTTAAAGTTATTGCTATTTGGTTCGCGGAAAGGAAAGGAAAGGAAAGGTTGGGAGAGAGAGTGAATGGGTCCCTCTATATTCTTTTTCTTTGGAAACCATTTTACTTTCATGCTCTTTCCTTTGGCATACAAACACACGAAATGAGAAATGAATGACTTTCCTTTCTCAAGGCCCTGATTCCGCAAACCAAACGTGGCCTAAAAGCTCTTCCAAGAGCATGAAGTACAGATGTCCATTTTCCATCTAAGGAAAGTGGTAGAGTTCTGAATGAAACACAATTATTAGGTTCATTACATACAGTTTTGGAAAAGAAAGCATACTCCTGGACTCAAAATCTTTGAAAACACTAATAAGTTTTGCACCAAATGACAGGATTGAGCATGTGACAAGCAATACATGTCACCAAAACTGCTATAAATTGAGATGGTTCCTATTAACAGTGACAACCAATGCTGAGGAAGGATATATTATGTTTTCCTGTCAAGTTTGATGTGTGCAGAAGTACTGGTTTGGGTATATAATCTTAATTACTCCAAGACAAAATACAAGGAACACTAGAATAATCATCTTATTTGCAAGTTGCAATGGTTGATTCCCTATGGCATGTGGTTTCCTAGATATACTTTGCTATCACAACCACCAACCAGACTGTACTATGGTCAAATTGAGTTTATCACAAACACCAACCAGACTGCACTATGGTCAAATTGAGTTGGTCTTTATAATCTATCCTGACCTTTCGTTAAGGTGCCAAATTTAAATGAAACTTGTAATAATATCATCAAGATATCATGAACTATAGTGTCATCCTCAAGTGTGCAACTGATCTACATGTCTAAAACAAGATATTTGAGGTATCCAGGTTTTGCCATCTTTTCAAGTTCAAACTTCAAAGTTTACTCTGATCATAACAAAAGTTCAGCTGACATAAATCTTTAAAGCATCACCGTATAAAGATGATACTAGCAATTATCATCTTGTTAAACTAATTAAAATGTCACATGTTTGGATAAGAGAACCAAAACTAGGTCCATACTGTTTAAGTTCTGGTGCCCCAGTGTTAGACAAATATGTCAAAATGTTAAACTGAGAAGTTAAGAGGAGACTATTACCTAACAAGTTGACTATCAGGAACTTACTAGGGTCTGTGATGGCTCATCAGTGCTATGCTTCCCCATCACAGTTGAGGTTGTGAATTAGCTTTAGAATAACGAATCGACTGCACCCTTCATGTAGAATGTTCTCATGTTTAGCTGGCACCTCCAATTTCATAAGAAATTCTTATGACAGATTCCTGTACAAAATTAAATTCCAGTTATTGAGGATAGTACAATCATTGGCACTATTGTGTGAACTAAGTTTTAGGTGTGCAGTTCCACAAATACACCTAAAGAGGCACAACAAAGTTATAATCACATAAGTTAGGATTCGATCTTATAAAGACAATATATAAATTCTAGAATCGATCACCCATCCGCTTCAATGTGCATCGATAAATAAAAATGTTGATTGTTGAACACTGGCCAGAATCAACAACGTGAAAGTGATACCTACTGACAGTCAGATACCAGTCACAGTAGTACGCATTAATCAATGTCCTAAGATGAGTGGTTATATCATGTTACCGTTTTTCTCAAGACCGATACATTCAGTTATTTCTGTTAGAAGTTCACATTTATAAACTTAACAGTGTAATAAAGCATTTTTGAGAAAGCTAAATCTCCACCAATAACCAAATCAAATGATTTCCCAGGCGAAGGTATATAACTGGTCAGTTCATGTTAGGTTCAACCCTAAATCAGGTGGATATTATCATAACAAATAAATACTAAATAAACGATTAAATGCAAACTACTTGGTCAAATTAGTAACTGACATCAACAAAAGAATTGCAATGGACGCGTTAAAAGAGGAAAACAATTTGAACTCAGTTTTAATTTTGGTCTATTAGCTTTTAGAGTGTATTAATAAGAAGAGGAGTTGATAGGAATTATCTTTTTGATGAAATCTCCGTTGAATTTTGGATGAAGCTATTTCTTGACTTCTTAATTTTGTAATCTGCAGGTAGTGGTTAAAGTTAGCTTTATGTTCCTCTTAGTTTCATGATTGCTTATATTCTCTATATTTTACTAGGGACATAAACAATGGTTGGCAGAAGTTCAGTTTCTTGGGGTTGTTGAGCACCCAAATCTCGTAAAGCTCATAGGATATTGTGCTGTTGATGTTGAAAGAGGAATCCAACGGCTCTTGGTGTATGAGTTTATGCCTAATAAGAGTCTAGACGATCACTTATTTAACAAAGTTTATCCTTCTCTTCCTTGGAACGTGAGACTACAAATAGCCTTGGGCGCAGCAGAAGGGTTAACATATCTGCATGAAGGGGTGGAAGTTCAGGTTGCTTCTTAAAACTTGAATTTATAATGCTCAGTCATTTGAAGTCTGAATCTTCATACTTCCATATACACACACAAACAACAAACACCCATTTGAACATATTGTCACATACACATTATTCTTCCTAGACTTTCGGATTAATATACATCCTATTAGTCGGATCTCAAGCTTATTAGATTCACATCCAGATCTTCGGGTGGGTAAACTCTTCTACATATTTTTGGTAACGTAAGGGGCAAAAGCTCGAAAAGATTAAATGTAACTAAACAGCAACAAGTCTTCCAATCAAATTCCCCATTTGGGTTTGTTTTCCATTATCATCTGTGTTTACATAATCAGCTTCATGTTTGCCCTACCTGAATCATGCCCTATGCCATCTTTATTCTGTAAGATAGGTTATACTTTTCTGAAATACATCAATGAGAGTACTTCGTATATACTACTAGTCATGTCAGAGAATATCATCTTCTTCATTGTGACAGACTGCTGACTCCTATTCTATTTGATACAATGTAACAGACATGGAAATTAGGAATGCTTAGAATTTCAAAACCAAGGATAAATTCCACCTATCCTACATCACTATGAAACTGAACAAATACAACCATGAACTATATCCAAAGCCTAAAATTAGTGTCACTGATTCGTTCTTACTTGATGGGTATCATATTTAAAGGCACACTGTTAACTCATTTTGAAAGTAGTTCAGGTTTAGGGGTTCCATAACCACGTCTAATAGTTCAAGGATGTTATCTGTTAGTGATATAGTTTAGCTACATCCTCAGTCCGCATAATTGAGGACATTAAGTACCATTTACCCTAAAAAATGAAGAATATCCATAAGACAGGCATCTAGTAACAGATATGACAAGCCAGTTATTTGAATGAATTTACTATGTTTCTGCAATAATACGTATGATGTTCACGGATTATATAATTCCGAAAAATGCTAAAATTATGTTAGTATTCATGTGAAAATATATGTAAGTAGCTTGTGGCCATGACTGCTGAGATACATCATGCAGCTTATAGTTACGTTTTTCCTATCCGGGCAGGTAATATACCGTGATTTCAAAGCATCTAATGTTCTATTAGATGAGGAGTTCAAACCAAAACTCTCAGACTTTGGATTAGCAAGAGAGGGGCCATCGGCTGGGAATACTCATGTATCCACTGCGGTATGTCAAGATCTATTATTAGTTTAGGATGATATTACAATCATGGTGTATTAGATTTCAGAGTCCTGTAAGTGTACAAGAAAATTCTACCTTTTCATTACTTGATTTCTTGGAATGATATATATTAATTTCTATAACTCAAAAGACATTTTGAAGGTAGATTAGCTATTATAAAGAATTGACCATAATTCTGAAACATGTATTTTAGCTTATTGTTACACAGGACCAGCTAAGAAATATGATGCAAGCTCATTCTTGAAAAATAGTTGAATATGTTGAATGGATTGACTTCTGTATAACCTACAACAGAGGCAGAAACATCGACTTATGTTATTAACATAGGAAAGCTAGTGTAGAGTACACATGCAGGTTTGACACAAGAATCAGCCATCAAAAAGAACATATACTGAGGATTGTTTAGAAACTGTAGTATATATGACCACTCACAAGGGTAGTGCTAACTATTTTGGAGATAAAGTGGTGGATTTCATTTGAATAACTGAAATTCTTCTTATTGGGTGATCATGATTCTTCCCAAAGATTGACATTCTTAATCATTAAGGAATTATGTATGCTTTTTGTTCCAAATGATACCAACTAGCTAGCTGTGTAGTCTTTACATACTAGAAATAGTCACGGGCACAAACACGTCATGACAAGGTACAAAACAAAATGATACAGACACATTCAATTTTGGTATGTGCCCTAGTATATTGTTGAGTGTCCATGTCGAATTTGATACGTGTTAGACACCATCATGACGTCGACGAGACACTGATTTGTAGTGTCCTTGATTCATAGTTTGTAAGAAATTGCTTTATAGCACGGAGCTCTATTCCTCAATGATATCCCATGATTGAGACAATTGGCTTTCCTGTGAAATTATTTCATACTAACTTCGTTTTCTCTTCCATACATGGACTTGAATGGCAATACACAATCAAAAATACGCTGTTGTGCTATGTCCCTACTACATCCATACTACTGACTGATATTGTCACTTTGTGATAAATTGTGTGGTAGCATGAGTTGAGGAGAAAGTTCAAAAAGGGTCAAGGTTGTAGGAAAATGTAAGATCCACATATAAATTGAGTAGCATGTGAACTAGGAACATGTTTCAACCTCCCACTTAGGCATGTTTCGTGCCTTAGAGATGAATTCAATTCCTTAAAGCAAATTTCATCAGCTTCCCTCCTCTACATCTAGTCTAAGGAAATTTTGGAGGGCTACCAACCCTACCCACCAATAGCTCTTTAGTTTTTCAACTATCGATCCTTCTTTGCCCATCTTGACAGCAAGGGTTTTGGCTTGCATGAAGA
Source organism: Iris pallida (assembly GCA_029216955.1). Taxonomy (NCBI): domain Eukaryota; kingdom Viridiplantae; phylum Streptophyta; class Magnoliopsida; order Asparagales; family Iridaceae; genus Iris; species Iris pallida. Next base: position 17,194,117 of record JANAVB010033420.1, read on the forward strand.
AGATGAAATTACTATCACAAAATATATTGATTTAATTCGCTTAATATCATCTTCATATTTAGCAGGCCAACTCTCCCTTTGCATAAGGGAAGTCTTTGGTTATGAACCATGTTTGTTTTATTTTTGCACTCCATAGCCAACCCCAATTGAATTTGATCATTTTGTTCAAGAAATCATAATAGCAAGGTTTGCAGACTGATACCAATACATATTGGCCGTAACATGTCATTTTGGCATATCCCAATTCGACACTAGATGATACTAGCCAATAGCAACATTTTGGGATCTCTTTCTTTGTCGATTCAGAAAATAAGAAATAAAAAGATAAAGATAAAGATAAAGATAAAATTACATGAAAAAACAGTATCAACATGATGATTCGGTCGTGTCGAAGAACTACATGCTATAGTGTGTTGATAAGATTCAGTATCCACAGATTAGTATTATTATCATTTGTCAAAGTCGTATATCTATAAGTTCATAGCATTTATCAATCTTAAAATTATACCATTGAAAACTATCTATTGTGGTTGTACCAAGCCAAATAATAAAACCAATATCTGTTGTAGGTAAATGATTCAATAATGTTGGAACATTCATTCCATTAAAAACTTACGGTAAACAACAAATAATACATAAAAATATGTTGAGAATCAATAAGGGACTTTAGTCCCACATTGAAAAATGTAGTATGAAGATGAGTTGGAACCTCTACAAGTAGCAAGTAGTAGCCCATCAATAAAATAATTCATTATTCATTTTCCACTTGGTATCAGAGTCATAACAATAAAATATGTCGGCGTTTGGTGACACACCTAACAAAGAGGGTGTTAGACATGAGGGGGAGATAATAAGTCCAAACGTGGTAGTCGGATCGGTCTCGTGCCCGGTCGTGAAAAATTGGACGAAAGGGAGAGATAGCAGTAACTCTGATACGGAGAATGAAGAAAAAGATACATATGTTACGCAGGGGGAGACAAGAAAAAAAGAACTACAAGTCTACAGAAGGAGACAACAGAAGCCCAGTACTGTGCCGTGCCCATTGCCTACTGTGCCGTGCCCATTGCCTACTGTACCAAGTCCCTCGTCTACTCCTGCCCCAACTCTTGAAGATGTTGCCCCCTCACTGAATCACTCTGATTCTGATGCGGATCTCTCTGACTTGGATGGTATGATCTCTCCACCACCTATTGCTCCCTTAAGGAGATTTTTTCGCATCAATGCGGGTAAGGCTCCTAGTCGTTATGATGATTATGAACATGACATTGCCAATTTCTTGTCTTATTCTAACATTTCTTCGAATTATCGAGCCTTCATTGCATCGTTAGACTCTACTTCTTTGCCTAAGTGTTGGTAGGAAACAAAGAAAGATCTAAGATGGAAAGCTGCAATGATGGAAGAACTTGGAACAATAGAGAAAAATAAGACATGGGAGCTGGTTCCATTACCCAAAAAAAAGAAAACTGTGGGATGCAAATGGGTATACACAGTGAAGGAGACACCAGAAGGAAAAGTACAGCGGTACAAGACGAGGTTGGTTGCAAAAGGATACACACAATCATATGGCATCGACTATGATGAGACGTTTGCCCCGGTAGCAAAAATGAGCACGGTAAGAACTCTGGTCTCCGTTGTAACAAATTATGGATAGAAGCTATACCAATTAGATGTTAAGAATGCATTTCTCCACGGGGACCTGCAAGAAGAAGTGTACATGGAGCTCCCGCCAGGATGCTACGCGACAGAATCAGACGGAGGGACGTCGCGTAAAAAAGTGTGTAAACTAAAGAAGTCGCTATACGGGCTCAAGCAATCTCCTCGAGCCTGGTTCGACAGATTCAGAAAGGCTGTTACTGGCATGGGATACCATCAAACAAATGCAGATCATACAGTCTTTCTTCAGCATGCAAGAGGCCACATTACTATACTTGTTGTATATGTGGATGATATAGTAATCACAGGTGATGATGAGGTCGAGATCAATAAGCTGAAATCAAAACTCGCGAAGGAATTTGAGGTGAAGGATTTAGGAGCGATAAGGTACTTTCTGGGTATCGAGGTGTGTGACGGCGAACAAAAAATTGTTCTCTCACAAAGAAAATACGCACTAGATCTGCTAAAGGAGACAGGGATGCTGGGATGCAAAGCAGCAATCACTCCGATTGACCAGAAGTGCAAGTTGGGAGCAGAAGCAGGAGAGCCAGTTGATCGTGAAAGGTATCAAAGACTTGTAGGGAGATTGATTTATCTGGGACACACTCGTCCTGATATCTCATTTGCGGTGAGTGTAGTGAGTCGCTACATGCATGATCCAAGAACGGGTCATATGGAAGCAGTGTTTCAGATCTTGAGATATCTGAAAGGGACGTCGAAAAAAGGGCTATGGTTCAAGAAGAATGGACGCATAGAAGTTGAGGGATACTGCGATGCAGACTGGACGAGTTGCATAGACGACAGAAGGTCTACCACGGGGTACTGTATCTTTGTAGGAGGAAACATGGTCTCATGGAGAAGCAAAAAATAGTCAGTGGTAGCACGGTCGTCAGCTGAAGCAGAATACAGAGCAATGGCTCTGGGAGTGTCAGAATTACTGTGGGTGAAAGCACTGCTGACAGAGTTGAAGCTGGATAAGGGAGCACTGTTACATCTTCTGAGCGATAGTCAAGCTGCAATAAGTATAGCCAACAATCCAGTTCAGCACGACAGAACGAAGCACATCGAGATCGATCGATTCTTCATCAAGGAGAAGCTGGAACAAAGGATACTGAAGATTGACCATGTTCGCTCAGAAGAACAAGTTGTAGACTGTCTGACTAAAGGTCTTAGTTCATTGAGTTTGTCAAAGCTATGTAACAAGATGGGGATGATTAATATCTATCGTCCATCTTGAGGGGAAGTGTTGAGAATCAATAAGGGACTTTAGTCCCACATTGGAAAATGTAGTATGAAGAGAAGTTGGAACCTCTATAAGTAGCAAGTAGTAGCCCATCAATAAAATTATTCATTATTCATTTTCTACTAAATATATCGAAATGTACGAAATATTTTTCTAGTTTTGTTCATAATTTTTTTTATTAATTTTTGATTTCTTAAACCAAAAACTCCAAATCTTCAATCCTTAACCGCTGAAAATGCCTATACAGATACTCATGAAGGCTGCAAAACGGATTCCAATATTAATGCCAATACTATGAATCTTGCTTAATAATATGAGAAAGACAACCTGTTCCTTGCCGCATTCCTTGTACTGGTTCATTGAACATATAATGTCATTAAATTGTTATTGTTAGCCTCCACAAACCCCTGTGCTTTGCTAATCAGGACATCAAAAGATACTACAGGCATGACCTAGACCACAAGTGGGTTGCACAGACATGGCAAAATGACGTCCGTATCCGTATCGTGTCCATACCTGTACCCGTCATGCAACATAGGTAACTACCTTTATATCTACTTGAAAATGCCCACATCACATCTCGTATATGTATCTTGTCCGTATCTGTGTCCCTATTCGTTGCACAGAGAACACAACTATTAGAACTATTAGATATCAAATCAGAACACGCTACTTACTCCTAAGCTTGTTCCAGTTTCTCTGTCCCCTTGATGCCAAAAGAAATAGAGGCCTGCATGTTTGATGTAGATCTCACTCTCAGGTTCACCTATGTACTTTTAAGATACCATGGCTCCCATATTTCAGGAATCATTCACCACTTAATTTCTTACTTTTGCTCCTTTTTTAACATAATTCTCATATCTTCGTCATGCCACTCTGCATTCTTTCTTACCATAACAAAATGTTGGGACTTGGAGAGTGAAACAGATGCCATACACTTATTTAATATCTGTTGTTTCTCTATGATCATCAGGTAATGGGAACTTATGGATATGCTGCCCCAGATTATATAGAGACTGGCCATCTCACTGCTAAAAGTGATGTCTGGAGTTTTGGGGTTGTTCTTTACGAAATCCTTACCGGCAGGAAATCGACGGAGAGAAGCCGCCCGAGAAATGAACAGAAACTTCTAGATTGGGTGAAACGATATCCTATTGACAGCAAAAGGTTTGGCCAGATCATGGACCCTAGGCTTGAAAACCAGTACTCTATGAGGGCTGCACGGGAGATTGCGAAGCTGGCCGATAGCTGCCTTTCTAAAAACGCGAGAGACCGCCCAAAGATGAGCGAGGTGGTTGAGAGCATTAAGCAGGCAATGAAGTTCAAGGAAATGGATGGCTTTGAGGACACAGTTGAAGACCATTTGGTGGCCACGGCCACTGAATTGGACAGCGAGACGAAAGATAAGCAGGAAACTGGCAGTACCGAGTCATTGAGAAGGCGAATGCTACACCTGGCTAAACTTAACGAGAGCGCAAATGTGGTCGGCAGGAGAAAATTCATGCTCATGAAGGTTGCTGATCCATTGTGATCCGTTCTCTATATCATGATGTTTGTACTTTGAGAAGTGTATCTCAAGTTTGTTGATGTTGGTGTAGATTTAGAATGAGCAGCTTGTTTCTAGTTTATTTCTAGGCTTCTGGTATATGGTTCAATGTTCCCTTAAGTTGTTTATAGAGGTACGAGATCAAAGTATAGAATTCTGACATGGGTTGAGACATCAAGGTCACTCTAATAGTACTCAGTTTTCTAGTTGCAAACAGCTAAACAAAGGAATTAGAGCTATAAAGTGCTTATTACGGGAACCATGTCTCTATATCCGACCTGCATCTGGAAAGGTTCACTATGCAAACGGACTCTTGTTGAATTCTAGCAACGCATCAGTCATCAAGATCTAAATTTGGATATCATTGAGCGAGTGTTTGAATTCCCAGGTAAATAAGGATGATCCCTGAAGTTTGCAGTGAAATAAGGTCTGGGTTTGGAACATAGCTTGCACTATTGACCGATACCGATCTGATACGGCCGATATCGTTAGGTTTGGCATGCACTGATCCGATACCGGCCAATACCGATACTGATCGATACCAAAATTGATCTCTTTTTTCCGATCAATTTGGCAAAAAAATGAACGAAAAAGACTAATTAGCAAGGGTGTAAAAGCATAATAAGGTTGTAAAAGCATGTAAAAGGAAAAAAAAAAAACACTTATCTATCGCACGTAAACCAATCGAAAATGGTGACTATGATTCAATTAATCCAAAAATACTATGAAACAACACAAAAAAATACTTAAAATTATACCAAAATGAATTTAAAAAAATCTATAATTTTAATAATGTATTAATAATTACTTTTTCGATATCAAAAAAATCCGATACTCCCATCTGAAACCGTCAATACTGCTGGTACCGCCGATCTCGATGTCATAGGAAGGGTCCGATACCGATGGTGTGAATCTTGGTTTGGAAACAATCTTAGTAGAATTTGGGAAAATCATGATCTAGTTCTGCCATTTATACTGACAATTCATTTCTAACTTAGCAAAGTTCCAAACATCTACATCCAGATTTTCATTCAAGAATATTTCAAATCACAGAATGGTGTTTTATCATAAACATCCGAATACAGACAAATTTCAAGAGAAACCAAGATAAGGAGAAATCTTAGTAGAAAAACTGTTTTCAAAGAAAAAAGAAATCCAATAACAGCCAAATTTTAATAAGACCAAGATATGGAGAAATTAGTAGTTTAGTACTACTAGGACAAGGTTAAATGGTTTGAGGGAAAAAAAAACATATTCAACGATTAGTATCATAACAAAAAGAACTCTGCTGAAAAATCTTAGCACATGTAGGCATAGATTTTTCTCCATTTCTAGTGGGATCTTTGAATGGCTTCCCAAGAAAATACTGTGACGTTCTTACCTGCAAAAGTGTAATGCATGGTTTTGACAAGTAACCAAATCACTGAGAACTATGTTAGTACAGGTAATACCGAAACGACATAACATGGGCACAAGTTCAGACTTTGACCTGTACACGAAGATATCAGCGTTTCCACTTGTCGTGCCTATGTTGTTGTGTCCTTTCCGTCCAACATGGACACGTGTGCCTAACATGGAGACTGACATTAGTTATGAAATGTAATCTAGTATATGGTAGGCTAAGTGAACAGAGTTTAAAATTGGTGACATAATCTTGAGTTCATCTTTCACTCTCATGAACTTCGTATTCACAATATTCTGAAAAAGCAATAGGTGAAAATCGTGAATAAAATATAAGAGCACTGGGATACATAGATAAATAACAGGTGAAAACTAACACGCGGAAAGTGATAAATCAACACTAGTTATGCAGTTCAAAATTTAACTCAATAATTATGTCAACATATGGAAAGAAACATAATAAAATTCAAAACTCATTGCTTCATTTTATTCAGTAAGATATAAGAGTTTACCTTTCAAGCTCAATAATTATGTCAACATATGGAAAGAAACATAATAAAATTCAAAACTCATTGCTTCATTTTATTCAGTAAGATATAAGAGTTTACCTTTCAAGCTCATACATCATTAATAACAAAGCACTCCCAAAAAAATGTTCATTAGATCCAGAACCTTCGTACAAAATAATAAAAGCATCATAAACCATCAAAAGCTTCAGTTGTTTGCATGAACAGCATGCAACAAAAATTGGTGACTTGTGAGGCAAGGAGAAAACAAGTTTGTACAAACTACAAAGTCAAAAAATTATACTAAGTCAAAATTCACAATAAATGTGCAGATATAGAGCTCTGAATTGACAAGAAATCACAATTAGGATCCCAATTTGTGATGCCACTAAAAGAAGCTTTCGTGAAAAAAAAAGTTTATAATGAGATTTCAATAAAGATCCAGCACCATTGTGATCCAAATTGAAAATATACCCCGAATTGGAACACTTGTACCTGAATGTGGTTCTAAGGGGGTAGGGTGTACTAGGTAACCAGGGAAAAGAGTAAAACCAAGTTTCCCTTCACGCATGAAGACCGCATCTATGTCTGACACGATAGTCAATCGCACGCACGTTTGTCATACATGACCATTTAATGTTTGGGTTCCAAAGGATTCCAAACCATAGCTGAACATGCATTTAGAATTAGACAAAATCGTGCAAATCATTTTTTCGAATAAGAACATAAAGGTTTGATCAGTTTTATGATCAATTAAGAACCTTTTCATACTTAAAACCTGCATTCATCAGTTTTATGATCAATTAAGAACCTTTTCATACTTAAAACCTGCATTCATATATATATATATATATATATATATATATATATATATATATATATATATATATATTTTATATATATATATATATATATATATATATATATATATATATATATATATATATATATATATTGTTTTGATCTTTACAGGCATAACAAAAAATATATATATTTAAATAGATGCTTGTAGAACCACGTTTTTTTTTTTTTTTTGCATGTAGAACCATGTATATGCACAAATGAAACAACCAAAGTCCAATGACTTCAAACAAGAGAAACTCTCAATAATCAATTCATCAAAACATTTCCAACTCTCTCCCCCTAATAACCTTTGTACATAAGGCTTACAAGAAATTTAAATAAAGTAAAACAATATATATATATATATATATATATATATATATATATATATATATATATATATATATATAAGTTTTCTAATATTTACTTTCTACTGCAAATTGGATCACAAATCTTACAAGGTACACAAAATATCTCCAAGATTCCAGCCCACAAGTCACCTTAAAGTTGGAGACTAGTATCTACCCAAACTAGAAAAAGTACAACCTAAAACAAGTTAATTAAGTTTTAATCTCCAAAAAGAACTGCCAAATCCCTATGACCAGTCGACAGGCATCAACCAAACCTTCATCCAGTTGTTCTAGAAAAATATCAGCAGACAAAATCCTGCAAACTGCAACTGCAATGAGAAACCAAAGCATATATTTTGATACAGTTCCTTGATGAAAGATCATACACCTATCATCATACTTGCACCAAATCTTAAAAGATTTTCTCATCGCTTCAGTCCTGTAATGTTTTGGAACCCTCCACAAGTAACCGCCCCCTGGCTCTCTAGTGAAATTATCAGCACTATGAACTGATATGTCGATCTTACTAATTTCAGCCAGTAAAAACCATCTTATGATCTGTTTTGTAGCCTTTTATGAGCAGAGCAAGTTGGCATAGTCGCCCACATCGTAGAAAGAGAAACCGGGTGGAACCAAATTTATGCTTTGGGAAGTAAAGATGGACTATATGGTGAATCTGATACAACAATCTGACTAGAAAGGAGGGTTTCATGTACCTGAAACTCAGAGTAATAACTAAAGTTTGAAGAGTGATTGGTCTACTCAAGGATAACGACTTCCTTGGAAATAGTTATCTGGTGGAGACTCACAAAATTGTGGCTGGCAGCAACTATTTTTGGAATAGCAAAATGTTAGTTATATGTGTAAATGCAATGATAGTGAATGAATCATCACAGAATATGTCCTTTGGTTGTGAAGTTGGTGCGATTTAATGAACAAAGACATCAGATATCTGAACAGCCATACGAAGGATCAATTTACAAAAGGATGTTGAGACAAAAGTTTAAATCTTCTATTCTCGTGGCAGGTATGTGGTTGTGTTGAGGAAGTGGAAGACTTTTCAACAGTCTGACCTGAACTTCACAGGGGCGTTATGAAAGATGTAGTACTTAGATGCAAATCTTTAGTCGAAGGGTGAATTAGAGAAACAAGGAAAACGTTGATTGGTGCTGAGCTCCACCACTGGATATACAGTTGACATTGGCAGTTGAATGATAAAAGGTTAACCTTTAAATAGTGAGTCATAAACTACCAAGTCAGGAAGAAATACACTTCGTAGTAATGGATGCAGAACTCAACTTGATCTGGGTGCGAAATTACATACCATCAACTTCCAATAGAGCCTGGAAAGGATAAATAATTATATGGAATAGCTTACAGATGATACAACATTTCACCAACAAACAAATGGCCATCAAGATCAAGGATGAATTCTTCCAGCAGCAGAAAAGGCGAATGCCAAAACTCATGCATAGAAGATGGAATCTGTGATCAGTGGAATCTCAAGCTAATGTAATTCTCATTCTTGGCAAAGAAATTATTTCTGTTAATTTCTGGAAAGACGATGGATCCATATAAAATAGATGAAATGAATAATCCCAAAACTGCTATTCTTACCCTAAAAAACTGCATGTCAAAAAATCATACCAATCCATGGAATCATTTGAATTTGGTTGGAAAAAGTTTGGCAAATTTTTTGAGGTCTGCTGTTTGAATCTTCTTCTTCCTTTCGGCTCTGTTAAGGGCAATGTCCTTTGTGACACTAACAAAACCCATATCCTTCTTTCAAACGTCAAACCATGTTTGTCTAGAACTATATCTAGTCATATCAGCTCCATTAACTAGTATATTATCGCTTCTCCTTACAGGAGGATCCATTGGTTTGCGTTGCACTTGTTGGCCCAAATAGTCATTGGTCAATCTAATTTTGATATTGATCGAATCATGACTCGATACGATATAATCAGTACATCAGTCAGCACGTCAGCACAAAGTCAGCACTGCATATCGCAATTATTCTTGTGCAACAAGGACGTCGAGATTTTATCATTTGTTATGTAGTTTATGTTTCTTTTATAGGACAAGATGTGCATTGGATCGTATTGGCACTAGGAAGCTCAAACCTTAAACAAACATCCTAGTCCACCAAACCAAACTGGCCCAAAAATCCACATATACAGACCGAACTCGGCCCGAGTTCTTTTCGAACTCTGCCCGAACACTGTCCCTCAGACCCAGTTTGCCATTTGACCGTTCCCTCCTGAAGACCGGACTCTAACGTTCGAATTTATGAACGTTAGGAGACTGAACTCTGCCCATAACTCGGTCTCCAGTAAACCTATAAAAAGTCATGGATTTTCACCATTTCAATTCACTCACTATGTTGTACTGGGCGCTAGGCGAAGCGACAGGCCACTCGTCTCGCCTAGGTGCCGCCTAGGCGTCCGCCTAGGATCCGCTGCTTTGAATCAAAAAATTATGCATTTATGCATACAACAAATACGTAGTATAACTAATAAGCAATAAGCATTAAGCAATAATGCATAAAAGTAATATAAGAAGCAACAAATATAAAATAACTAATATTCAAAATCAAGTAAGGATAGTAAACATAATTGGGCGAACCTTTTTTTTCCCCTGGGTGACCCTAGGCGGGCGCCTAGGCGCGCCTAGGCGAGCAAAACCTCACCCAGAGAAATTTTTTCTAGGTCGAGGCGAGACCTCTCCAACCCGCATGCCTAGGCCGCCTAGGGGCACCTAGGCGTCACCTGTGACAACATAGTTTACTCATTCATTTTCCATCTGAGCTTTAACCTTCTCCATTCCTAAGATCAACTCTCAGCCTTCTAGTGCCAACGCAGTTCCAATTTTAGAAGTTTGATCGAGTTGTAAAGATTGGATTTTTAAGTGTTGTCTCTACACTTGTTGTTGTGAAGTTGTGAGTCCTTCGTATTAAAGCTCGTGGTTGAAGTCGTCGTGTCCTTCGGATCAAAGTACGAGGTATAAGAAGTCGACATACCCTTCGAATTAAAGCACGTGGTGTAACTATTATTTCAAATAGTGGATTAAACATCGAGCTAGAGTTCTCGAGGCTGGACTAGTCCTCTTAGAGGAAAACAGGTATAAACATTGATGTTTAAGTTTGCTCTATCTGATCTCCTTACATTACGCATTTATTTAAAATACTGCTTACTTCATATTAGATTATTACTGCCTTATAATTTTTAGAGGTGATTTATATTATGTTGCACACATACACACTATTCACCCCCCCTAGAGGTGCTCAACGTTCCTACAATTGGTATCGGAGCTGGGTCTCTTTATATAGGTATTACTGATCATACCAATTGTTCCTACAATTGGTATCAGAACAAGGACTCTATTATTTGGCTTAACATCCTTAGAGTAGATCCTTATTATCAATTGTTATACTCTGATTTCAATTCCTTTCAATTGGCATCGGAGCAGGTTATATTCACATATAACACTCTAGAGAGTATACATACGGCAGCCGTGAAATCTATATTCACATGTTAAGGGCAGTCCACAACTATACCTTCACTATTTGATGGAAGTAACTATACGTATTGGAAGACACATATAAGCTTTTTCCTTAAATCACTTGACTTTGACCTCTGGTCAATTATCATAGACGGTTATAAAAAGCCGGCTAGAATAGTGAGTGATGGTATTCTTGTAGATAAGTCCCATAATATATACACCGATCTAGAAAAGAAACAATTCAGTCTTGATGCTAGAGCTGTAAATGCTTTATTTTGTGCTTTAGACAGTACTGAGTTTAATAGAGTATCTACCTGCAACAGTTCACACGAGATCTGGAAACTTCTTGAGGTAACTCATGAAGGAACTTCACAACAAGTGAAGGAATCTAAGATCAGTAGACTCACTCAAGAATATGAGGCTTTCAAAATGAAGCCAGATGAGACCATTACACAAATGTTTACATGTTTCCTTGATATTATTAATCCTCTTGCTCCTCTTGGAAAGGGATATATAAATCATGAAAAGATTCGCAAGATACTTCGAGGACTCACCAAGAACTGTAATCCCAAGGCAACTGTAATTATTGAAGGAAACGATCTCACAATTATGTCTCTTAAAACACTGATGGGAAAGTTGATGATGCACTAACTTGAACTTAACAACTTCGAGGAATCAACTCCCAAGGAAAAGAACAAGACACGCAGGGCACATCACAAAAGAGCTTCTGACGATACAGCTGAAGATGATAGAACAGACTGACGATCTGGTACAAATTTCCATAAAATTCAAAAAAGTTCTAAAGTATGAAAAGTCATATCGCAAGACGAAGAAAGAACTTGAAGAAGAACCAATATGCTATAACTGCAAAAGACCATGTCACATACAAAATAATTGTCCTAAAGTGAAAAAGGAGAATCGCTACGAATGATCGAACAAAGGAAAGTCGTCGTCTCGCAAATACGCTTACACGAACATATGGTGTGAAAGCGAAGCAAGCGACTCAGAAGAAGAAGAAAGCCCTCGTCAAGCTGCAAATTTAAGCTTAATGGCATTATCCAACGAGGTACAAAATAATCATCTATTTGAAGAGAATGAATTTTCTTATAATAAATTATCTGAAACTTTCCATGATTTATTTACTGATTACAAGAAGGTTCTAAATAAGTATAAGCAGGCTAGAAAGGATATTCTATCCTATAAGCGTGAGAATGAAAAGCTTACTTGCTTATTGAATGATGCTGAAACACTTTTACTTGTGATAATTTTACTGAGATTTCCACACTTGACTTTAGATTGCATGAGGCACTTAATTGCATTAAGAAAAGCAATCCAGAAAATGTTAAACTTAAGAAGGAATTATAATCAGAAAAGAAGAAGTATTCTATTGCTTCATGTAGAATTGATTCTCTTACTGTTAAATATGTTGAGGCATGTGTAATTTCTAAAAAGTTAGAAATTAGGTTAGAAAAACAGGTAATTCCTACTACCCAATCAAAGATCTGTCCTATGACACATCACACACATGATAGGACACGATCAAAGAAAGCACGCAAACCAAAAAATGCTACACATCATCATGCTTTCTTCTACAAGTATCCACGAAAAATACAGAAGTCGCATGTCTACACAATGACACCTATCACCAATACTTGTGCTATCTGTAATTATTGTGGTACACGGACACATCTCACAATATTGTAGAGTTAGAAAACTAGTAAACATGAAGGTATAAACTTGGATACCAAAGACTAACAAAAGTGGATCCAAGTTTTGGATACCAAAGTCTTCGCTTAATATTGTAGGTTGAGCATCCTGTACTGAGCCATAGAACCATAGAACATGTTGGTGATTGCAAAGCTACAAAAGTCATCTTTCAAGCAATTGCACCAACATAAGTGCGGTTACTAGAACCACTTCGATAACATGCTTCCTAAATAGCTTCTAATATCTAGCATGTTTTAATGAATATCGAGCTCTCATTTGATATTCCTTAATTGATTTGTCTTCAATTGTGATTTTGAGAGAAGATGTTTATTTGCGTGTGACTAGATATGGATATATGTTCTTGTTACCACCATACTTATTAGTGCATACTTACATTATATATTTATCTCTATAGTGTACTATTGAAAAAAATTTGAAAAATAGTTTTTAGTATCTTGATATTGATGAATTTTTCTTAGGGAATTTGCTATCTTATATTTATTGTTACACAATAATTTTGTAGCACATATGGATACATGTACTGAACTTTTTGTTTTGAGATTTTTCAAGTCCATAAAATATAATTGATTTTATATTGCATAAATTCTTCTTAAATTTTCGGTTATCAAATAAGAGATTTGTTTTAGGTACACGCCGAAAAGGTTCTTTTGTCAAACAGGCGTAAATAGCCTGAAACGATACGGTGTCAAGTGTCTTCGGACCACCGCTAGCTGGGAACCGACGCCTACAGCTAACCCAAGATTGATCAACGCTTTATAAACTAACGAATTATTGAGGTCTATTTGCAATTGTTATCTGATGGACTTTGGATTTTAGCTTTGCTAGATAATATTATTTTTATAATACTTTCACAAAAGGTAACATACATTGGTCTATGAAATCTTTCATACGTTAATGTATGTCATCTTTTAATCTATATATGCTAAATTGAACATTTTTTATGATTATAAGTTAGAATTTTTCTATATTATCTTGATAATTATTGAGCTTTTAATTATTTTTTGTTGTTGAGGTTCATGATTACCTTACTTAGATTGGTAATACTTTGCGGGGGAGCATTCAAGTCGACTGAATTTTTCATTCTCAAATATTCTTTCTACTTTACCTTCATGATTATCTAATGGATATTCACATATCATGCTAAGGTACTTCAGTTCAAATGCATGAACTTGGGTAAGTGGATAGATTTTGCATATATAGAGATTCTTGTATATCAAGTTGACTTCTTTTCAATGATTATACTTTTTATGGAATTAATTCACTAATTTGTATGGACAAATTGTGAATCATATGTATTTTGATCATTGTTAAAGGTCTTATTATATCTTCTAATTATACTATATTTAGTATTTTTATATTGGAATCTATTAGATTTGCAAATTTCTCATGGTTATATTTTTTTAAATCCTTTTGTTCTCTTTCAAAACTACAGTTATATTTTTTATCATATTGTGTTTTGAAATGTCTTCTTGGATTTCAGTTTTTTTTTCAGTTCAACCAACTATATTGTGTTTTGACAAGTTTTTTCTACTTTAGTTGTACAATTTTCTAAAACTTGTCATTACACTTTTCTTCTACCTTGATTTTAACTTTATCTTGATCAAGATTTTCTATGCTTTTCTCCTACATTGATATATTTACTCAAGATTGATTTCATTTTATATCTTATTACGGGAGAGCATATTTTTTTATCATGTCAAACAGGGAGAAGCAAGTTGAAAGTTAGCATATATGATTTTTTATATTTTATATGTTGCTTCACTCTGTTATTTCTCTTTTTTTTTTTTCCTGCTTCACAACTTACGGGAGAGCTATCCATTTTGATGAAGTGACAAAGGGGGAGAAACCGATACAGCTACAGCAAGACAAGCTACATCTACTGAATCGTACAAGACAAATGCTCACAAAACTGCCGGGGAGAGCAAGGGAGCATTGTACTAGCATGGTATCGGCGTATCGTATCGTGTATCAGCCATGGTTTGTTAACTATCAAAATAGGGAAGATTGTTGGCCCAAATAGTCATTGGTCAACCTAATTTTGATATTGATCGAACCATGACTTGATATGACTCGATACAACATAATCAACACATCAGTCAGCACGTCAACACAAATTCAACACTGCATATCGTAATTATTCTCGTGCAACAAGGACGTCTAGATTTTATCATTTGTTATGTATTTTATGTTTCTTTTATAGGACAAAATGTGCATTGGGTCGTGTTGGCACTAGGAAGCTTAAACCTTAAACAAACATTCTAGTCCACCAAACCAAACTGGTCCAAAAATCCACATAAACCATACAGACCGAACTCGGCCTGAGTTCTGTCCAAACTTTGCCCAAATTCTGTCCCTCATACCTAGTTTTTTATTTGACCGTTCCCTCCTGAAGACCGGGCTCTAACGTTTGAATTTATGAACGTTAGGTGACCGAACTCTGCCCGAACTCGATCCCTAGTATACCTATAAATAGCCATGGGTTTTACCATTTCAATTCACTTATTCACTTTTATATCTTCTACTATCTGAGCTTTAACCTTCTCCATTCCCAAGATCTACTCCTAGCCTTCTAGTGCCAACGTGGTTCCAATTTTAGAAGTCTGGTCGAGTTGTAAAGCTTGGATTTCCAAGGGTTGTCTCTTCACTTCTTTTTGTGAAGTCGCGAGTCCTTCGTATTAAAGCTCGTGGTTAAAGTCATCGTGTCCTTCGGAACAAAGCACGAGGTGTAAGAAGTCAACGTGCCCTTCGGATTAAAGCACGTAGTGTAACTACTATTTCAAATAGTGGATTAAACATCGAGCTAGAGTTCTCGAGATTGGACTAGTCCTCTCAGAGAGAAACCAGTATAAACCTTGGTGTTTAAGTTTGCTCTCTCCGATCTCCTTACATTACGCATTTATTTAAAATACTACTTACTTCATATTAGATTATTACTGCCTTATAATTTTTAGAGGTGATTTATATTCCGCTGCACACACGCACTCTATTCACCCCCCCCCCCCCCCCCCTAGAGGTGCTCATCGTTCCTACAGCCCACTCCAAACCACCCAAGTCGATTTTCTCTCTTCTTGTCATCAATTGGTGCTACCTTTAACTTCCTACGGATACAATCATTTCTTATCATATCCTTCAATATATTGACATCCGTCTTAACATTCTTACTTCGGCTACACTAACTTTTGGACATGTTGTTTCTTAGTTTCTGATTGATTTGTAAAAAAAGGTTACGAGGGAGTGTTTGATGGGGGCATCCTCATGCCAATGAAATAGATACATAAGTCTCATTACGAGGGGAAAAAATAGATGGCCATAGTCAACCTTAAGAGATTTTGCAACCAATGAAGTTTGAGTTGGAATATCGTGCTCCAAGTGATTTTTCAACTGACAGAAATCCCAGGAATTTCACTAATTGTGGAGACCATGCACTTCTTCTGATATATGAAGTTATTTTCTTAACTGTTTACTGAAAAGACAAAACAGGACTCTGGCCGTATGTCTTCAGCAGTAGTTTCCTCCCAGATGTAGGGAACAGCTTTTAATACCCCTGGACAATAATGGATTACTCTTAATAAAGGAGTTATCAGCTCTTGCTGCTTCTCAGCCAGATATAACACTTGATAATTTCTACCGACAGGTATCAAATCCTCCCGATGAATTTAGAGTGGTGATAGAATATAGCATTGTCGCTTCAAGTGAAATCGAGGGGAAAGTGACTCCGCTTCCTCCCTCTATGAAAGACTAGAGAAAGTCTGGCAGCAAGATATTATCCGCACCTACTATTCTTAAGCTTGCTACACAGATGACGATAGACACAAATTTAAGCATTACCTCTTATGCATTTTAAGGTAAAAACAACATAATCAAGACCCAAAAAATTTGGGATTAATGTTGTTGTTGTTATTCTAACCATTAGCACTACTTAACAACCTTGGATGTGGCCAGCGGCTTTGGTGGAGGCTATTGTCTCCGGAAATTCCATAGACAACATTAGATGTAGGTGGCTTTGATGTCGTCAGCTTCAAGTGGAGTCGAAACCCCTTTCTTTCTCTTTTTTGTCTGTGATATACTTTTCTCTCTCGCTCGTATAATTCAATCAGTCTCACTTTCTATTTGTCACTTACATGTCTATGCTAACTAGTCAATCCACCCCGTTACAACAACTCCAAGCAAACCCATAGGAAACAGAGATAAACTCAAAGCAGTGGGCCCTACACGTGTGCCTCCCCGTGTCATATTTACCTGGTTCACCGATTTTCATCGTGTCAGGTGGTGAATGGACATAGATTTCCAGTATGTGAAACATGTCGAGACGTGTCTCGATCCGGCATGTGTTGGGCATGACACCTATTTAGAGGAGTTTGTGCTTCCTATACTAAGGGCCATCTCATTGTGATGGTAAAAATTGCTGAGCGAGAAGATCTAACACAAGTATATTTTACCCAAGTAAACAAATTTTAAGGATAGTAATTGCAAACATGTGACGAAAATTCACACAATGACTAGAACAAAGAGGAACTTTATTAAATTTGAGTCCTCCAATAAAAAATTGTTGCCTCAAAAAAATAATTAATGTATTGTTATACATGAACTGCCTCAAGCATGGTCAAATAATCTAAGTTGTGTAAAAAAAATTGGTACAACAACACTCACCTCCTCCCTTGTAATCACCTGTAGCCAATCACATGGGAGCAGAAGTGAATAAATCATGCAGATAAATAGAGATTCAGATCTCCAGCTCTGCCGAAAGAGCCAAAACATACTTTAGCTAACCACTCCAAAGTGTTCTAGAGCTGCTGCTATCAATAGTTGATTCAGATTTCATCTTTTCATCAACTTGCAGCCTGTCAATGCTTTCAAGAGAGTCTGATGTCAACCACCAGAAGATCATCGTACTTAATTCCATAGCGTTATCATCCATAGTTCATTCTAGATTGGTTAGTATGACCACATCTCCATTCCACCGATATAGGAAGCAACAGAGTGATGGCTAGACCTGCAGTTCAAATGGGGTGAATCTCGCTTTCTGTTGGTTGTCCCGCAGATCATTATCTGCTGCCTCTTGATCTTCAAAAGATTCAAACAATTCTACAAGATGTGAGCCCCCAATCCACAAGAAAGATGTTAACTGGAAGCCAATCCTTTTCTTAGGATGAGGGCCAGTTTGAACCCAGGACCTCCCTTCTTCTTCTTGCAGTGCCTCTTCCTCGAATTACAATTCTGTTCCACAGCCGATCTCATCGTTATGAGGAAAAGGCTTTAGATGCAGAAGACGAGGGCCCCAACTAGAGACCTGCTCTTTGCCCAAGGGATTCGCATGGCTAATTGCTACCTCACAACCATGGGCATGGATAAATTAGGTAAAACATCATCACAGATGCTAGATGGTCTGCAATTTGGAGGTCTGTCCCTAAGTAAGAAGTCATAAGTAATTTGCAGAAGGAAGTGTAAGAACAAGCCTGAATCCTTCATAGAATCTCCCATACAATCTGTCATGAGATCATCTGTCTTATCTTCAATATATTGACGGGCCCAACTTAATATATTCCTGGTGGCATCATCAGTAATGGAGGATACCTCATTGAGCTTTTCTTCCCACATCAGTGCTCTCATAGCCATACCTTTCTTGCAGAAATGAGAGAGTATAAGGTTGACAGTGATGATATTAGGAACGAAAGCGATCTTAAGCAACACCCCAGTAACTATCATGGCACGATTCAGAGTATCAATACAAATTCCATTCATCATACTGTTGCAAGTCACTGAGTTAGGAACTAGACCTTCCAAAATGACCTGATTGAGGAACTGCATCGCTAGATTCATCTTATAGCTGCTACAGAGATAGTGAATCCATATGTTATATGTGAAGATATCAGGTTCACAGCTATTTGAATACATTATCTTCTGTATAATGCCAGCACCAGTCATATCGGAAGATCTGCAATAAGCACTGATGAGAGTATTGTAAGTTACAACGTCTGGGGTTAAGCCATTTCTGTACATTTCTGTCAACATGTCAGTAGCCTTATCCAACCTTCTCTGCCAACAAAAGCCATCAATAAGTATATTGATCGTGAAATTATCAGGAACAAGACCACTTTGCCTCATCTCCCTCTCCAGTTCCAATGCATCCCCTACGTTACCCATCCTACAATATCCTAATATCAAAGAGTTGTACGCAAAATTGTTTGGAACTAGTCCTCTACTACCCATTTCCTTCAAAGAGTCATGTGCCTCTTTCACATAGTTAGCTTGGCAAAGACCATTAATGTAGGCCGAGTAAGCAATAACATCAGGATAAATACTTCTCCTCTCCATCTCAAGCCAGCACATCCGAGCGCCGTCCACATCCCCTACTCTGAAACAGCTATCCATAACGATCGTAAAAGCCGATATGTTCACGCAGAATCCCCTCTCGACCATCTTATCCATCATGTCCCGGGCTTCATCAAACATCCCTCCCTTGCACAATCCCATGAGCAGATAATTGCAAGTAGAAGCCGAAGGGGGGAGGCCGACCTCCACCATAACGCGGTAAAGATCAGAAGCCTCCTTGCCCAACCCTTTCTTGCCGTACCCGGAGATGACCGAATTGAACCCAGCCACACTCAAGGGCATACCATTCTCGAGAGCCCAGTTCAAGAGCTCCCGTGCATGACCCAACTGATCGTCCCAACAGAACCTTGACACCAAAACATCGAAACAGTCATTGCCGGCGAAAGCCTCTGGACCCAACAGACCACCATCCTTACTCCTACTAAACTTAGACCGCCCCGCATTGAGGATGTTAAAAGTATAGCAATCTAGAACCAACCCTCTCCTCCTCATCTCCCCGTAAGCCTCCTCCGCCTCGCGGATCCGTCCGGCCTTGACGTACCCATGGATGAGCACGTTGTACGAGATCGTATTGTGCTCTATCCCCGCGTCACCCTCCACGGAATCAAACAGCTCCCTTGCCTCCTCCATCCGGCCCTTCCGGCACAGCGCGTCGACCAGTATGTTAAACGTGACGACCGTCGGGTGGCAGCCCGAGTCGAGCATTCCATCGAACGCGTCGAACGCATGGTCGATCCGTCCCAGCACAGCGTGCGCCTTGATGAGGGCGTTGAAGGTGCGGGCCTGCGGGAGGAGGCGGAACCTGGGCATGAGGGCGAGGAGGGCGCGGGCGGCGGGGGCGCGGCCGAGGCGGCAGAGGCCGAGGACGAGGGAGTGGAATGTGAGGGAGGAGGGGCGGGGGCCGAGGGAGAGCATGCCGCGGAAGAGGGACATGGCGGAGGGGACGTCGCCCGAGAGGAGGAGGAGGCGGAGGAGGACGGAGAAGGCGGAGAGGGAGGGGAGGGGGGTGCCGCTCCCGCAGGCGCGGCAGGAGCGGATGAGGGAGAGGACGGAGAGGGACTCGGAGGGGAGGGAGGCGGCGAGGAAGGCACGGAGGGAGAGGTGGGGGGAGGCGGGGGCCCAGAGGAGGAGGTGGGGGGAGAGGGAGGGGAGGAGGGAGGAGAGGAGGTGCTGGGAGAGGGGGAGGTCGAGGGAGGAGAGGAGGTGGAGGGAGTGGAAGATTGGGGAAGGGTCGCCGGACGGGAGGGAGAGGCGGAGAAAGGATAGGGAGAGGGGAGGGGTGGGGAGGAGGAGGAGGAGGTGGGAGAGGGTGGGTGGGTGGAGGGAGAGGGAGTGGGAGACGAGGAGCTGGTGGGAGTGGGGGTGGGTCTTGAGGAGGGTGGTGAGGGAGATGAGGAGGGAACGGAGGAGGGGGTGGGGGTGGGGGTGGGGGTGGGGATTAGAAGGGAAGAATTGGGAGAGGATGGGGAGAAGGCGATGATGGTGGTGGTGGGCGGCGCGGAGAGCGCCGGGGAGCATTTGGTGGCTGCTAAGTTGAGGTTTGGGTTTTGGAGGGGGTTTGAATCATGGTGGCCATGTAGGGTGTGTGCCTAAACTCAAAAGGGCTTACCCCTTGCACCCAAACTTGACAAATCAAATCTCAAATCTTTATAGTTAGGCATCTCCCAATAGTGATTTCTAAAATTGAATTTCTATTACATTTCACTTTAAAAAAATTAATATTCTATTTGGTAGAGTTTCTATAAAAAAAAAATTGTACACACAAAAAAAAACATTCTCCAATGATTCCCCATTTTCCATCATATGTGGTGTGGGAACAAATGGAAGGAACACACTAATGATGCGGGCCCAATATTAATTAGTATGAGAAGTGAATTTTTATAAGAGTTTCTACATGTTTCTCATAAAAACTTTTCATCCTACATCAATGAAGCCACCATTAGAAGATTTTTTTTTTTTCTAAAATGGATTTGTACCATAGAAATAAGGAAGAGAGAAACCCCCATTGGAGTTGGCCTTAGTACAACATTTATTATACCATTTTATTATAGGACTAATTAGCCTTAGTACATGTGTCCAATTGAAAATTTTAGATCCTTTTTTTTTCATTATACCCTCATGTACAACATGTGTTGGTTGTTGCCAACATACTTTTGTTGACGGTATAATCGAAAAAAGAAAAGAAAAAAAAAATAGGGTCTAAACGTTTCAGTTTATGTTAGGACTTAAACTCTAAGCTGGTATAAAATTCAGGATCTCGACACTAATTAGTCCTTTGTTATATCCATTCCAAATCCACTACTTTATAATTAATCATGTTATAATTAAAGCAACCGATGTTGTATTGCAATGCCATTATGAGCAAGATTCTAAATGGACGGTATGTAAACGTGCAGTTAAAAGGGTCTACCTAACGTCTAGGTCATCTAGGCGCCGCCTACATGCCTGAAATATTTTGGCCATTTTCTACCATTTTTATTCTTATCATTTGCATAATATGCATATATATTTTTTAAGAATATTTTACACATAGATAAGTTGTATCATTTTTTAAGAATATTTTATGCACAACTAAGTTGTATATTTTGGTCTTTCCTTCAGGTTTTAAGAATATTTTATGCGTAACTAAGTTAAGAAAGAACGGAGGGGTCCGCCTAGCACATAGGCGTCCGTCTAGATGCCATTTAGAACATTGATTATGAGCCAGTAAATACTATATATGTTTTTATTTATGGTAACCAAATGGTATGCTTTTACGTATGAACATTGTCGAGCTATTTTTTTTCCTTCCCTGGTGTAGACTCAAAGTATGCCATATTTTATCAGGCCTCTGATATTGTGAAATTGTGGGTGGACGGCCGCACATCCGTACGACACTTCATCGTAGTCCTTGCACACCTCGTCGACATTAGCACCTCTCATCCCTCGAATCGCGAGGGTTGTCCACAGGCCGATCACACCTGCTCAATCGCTCTCACGAGGTGAGGCTGTTGGCACAGTTTATTTTGATAACATTAACAGCATCTTCGTAGTCTAGTTTTTCTCTGTATTTCAGCTAACAGATATTCTTTCAAAGCTCTCCTACAATAAGTTATGTCCATTCAAGCCGAGTCATCAAAGCCTTATGGATGTTTCCTAAAAGAAGACTGAAGAAAAGACCAGTGCTCCTTAAAGATGGCTCTCAAAAGATTCAAGATTTCGAATCTGTACAAGGTCTAGGTTCTTCTGTATAAACACCTAAGGTTGGATGACAAAACATAAAGCTCTTCTATTTTTCAGTCAAAAATCAATGTCTAAAAGAACGACATACCGACGGTATACCGCTGTATACTGACGGTATACCGTTTCTGAGCCATAAGAATATTTTGTGACAAACATCAGCGTACCGACGGCATACTACATTATACCGACAGTATACCGTTTTGTGAGCCACAAAATATTCTGTGACGAACTTCGGCATACCGACGGCATACAACAGTATACCGACAGTATACCGTTTTGTGAGCCACAAAAATATTCTGTGACGAACTTCGGCATACCGACGGCATATAACAGTATACCGACGGTATACCGATTTGTAAGCCACAAGATATTCTGTGACGAACATCGGTATACCGACGGCATACCGATGCATACCGACGGTATACCGCTTCATCTGATTTAATTTTTGAATGGACAAATAGTAGCATTAAATGCTTCCCAACGGATATAATTATTACCGTTACTATTCCGAACGGAATACTGACGGTATGCCGGTCCATACCGACGGTATGCCGTCTGGGTTATATTCAGGAGCATTAAATGCTACCTACTCTTGGTTTTCTATATAAAGGGATTCATTCCTTCCATTAAAGGCTATCCACTTAAGCTATAAATTTTCGAACAACCAAGAGCTCCACCATTACTACTCTACCCAAGCTTTTAATTGTCATCCAATCCAAAAGTGCTAGAGTATTTAAGAGTTGTACTTTTCGATCTTCAAGTGTTAGAAGATTAACAGTTCTCTTCCTTTCCTTTTGAAGTTGACGAGCCTTCGTAAGAAAACTCGTGTGTAAGAAGTTGGCGAGTTCTTCGGATCCAAACTCGTGTTAAAGTTGGCGAGTTCTTCGGATCCAAACTCGTGTGTACTATTTACTCAATAGTGGATTTAAGCCGGAGAGAGTTCCGGGACTGGATTGCCTCTAGGGAGGAGACCAGGATACATCGAGTGTTTGATTTTCTCACTCTCTCTTTATTTCAATGATATAGCTTACTTGTGTTTAGTTTTATTTTATTTTCCTATTCACCCCCCTCCCCCCCTCTAGGGTTCCACAATTGGTATCAGAGCTTTGTTCTCTTGTTTTGGATTTACACCCTTAGAGTGATCCATGGCCACTAACCCCAGTGTCAACACATTCCACAATGAGGGGCACTCTATAAATAGACCTCCTCTATTTGATGGAACCAACTATAACTATTGGAAGATTAGGATGAGCATTTATCTGAAGTCCATAGATTTTAATTTATGAGATTGTGTGATAAATGGTCTTCATACTCCTTTTGGAGTTATTGATGATGTTGTATCTGACACCCTTAGAGATAAACTCACTGAGAATGTCAAAAAGCTTGCTAGTCGAGACGCTAAGGCTATGAACGCTCTTTACTGTGCTCTCGATAGCAGTAAATTCAATATGATCTCTACTTGCAAGACTTCAAATGAAAGTTGGAAGTTGCTAGAAGCCACTCACGAGGGAACATCACAAGTAAAAGAATCAAAGATTAGTAGACTCATACAAGAATATGAATCTTTTAAGATGAAACACGATGAGTCTATTACTTGCATGTTTACTCGTTTCGGTGATATCATTAACCCTCTTTCTTCTCTTGGTAAGGAATATCCTGCTCATGAAAAGATCAGGAAAATTCTCAGAGGATTGACTAAAGGATGGAGTCCTAAAGCTACCGCCATCATTGAAGGAAACGACTTGACAACCATGAACCTTGAGACCCTCATGGGGAAGCTTATGACTCATGAACTTGATATGAAAGATCAAAAAAAATTATCCTTGCAAGAAAAGGAGAAGGAGAAGGCCAAAGAAAAGGAGAAGTCTTTGGCTCTCAAGGTTACAAAATCCTACTCAAAGGATAGCTCCGACGATAACGAGTCAGATGATGATGAAGAAATAGCTCTTACCGCAAAGCATTTCAGAAAGTTCCTCAAGTTCAACAAAGCCAACCGCTTTAGATGGGACAACGATGAAGATCCTGCTTGCTACTAATGCAGGAGACCCGGTCACATCAAGAGAGATTGCCCTATGACAAGAAAAGACTCCAGTAAGTACGATAAGTCTAACAAAGGAAGCTCTTCCTCCAAAAAATATGCCAACACTAGCATCTGGTGTGAAAGTGATGCTAGCGATTCAGACAACGACAAAGAATACAAACACAATGCAAATGTTTGTCTCATGGCAACCGATGAGGTACTCGATGATCTCTCATTGAATACTCTCACTTATGATGACTTGGAAAATGTTATTCTTGAACTACACGAGGAACACAAAGGTATTAGAAATAAGTACAATAAATCTCTAAAAGAGGTTGATGCATTCAAACTTGAAGTAGAAAGACTCTCCAACTTCATTATTGATGTAGAAGAAAAATCTCCTACCTCATACACGGATGAGATAGAATCTGTAAGCCCCTAGATTTCAAAATAGTATTTTTACAATTTTAAATTTGCATTTATATATTTAAAGTAAATTAATATAATTGTAGGAATTTTCTAGAATTTTTAATTGATTTTTAAATAATTTTTAAATCAAAATATATTATTTTATAATTAATTGAATTGTTTTGATATTATTTTGTAATATTTGAATTTGTTTTAATATCGAATTGCAAATATATGAATTGTTTTAATTGCGGTTTGTAAATTATAATTTGCAAACCGATAGGCGCGGGGTTGTTTTGCAAAGCTCCAAACTATGGGGGCCTTGCTGCAAACTACCAGTCACCCCCCCA
>JANAVB010033420.1:17221720-17314220 GCA_029216955.1 Iris pallida
AATTTTTATATATATTTTAAATACTGTAAAAATCTGGAAAAAAATTGTATTTAAATACTATGTTAATTTAGCTAATTTACTATAGTTTTTCCAGCATTTAATAATTAATTTTAGTATTTTATAAAAATAGGAAAATCGAACTCATTTTCAGGATTCATATGTTTGTTGATTTTTAATAAATATCTATGAAGGTTTATAAATTCCAGAAAAATTAGTATAAATTTCTATAAATAACAAGGATCATTTTGATTTTATGTAAAATTGAGCATTTTGTCTATCTCAAAAATTGTTGGAATACAGTGTACAGTTTGATTTATTTATTGAATAGTTACGACTTGCAATATTTTGTGTTGTTTTGAGTTATAGTCGTATTGAACCTCACCCCGCACTAGTGTAAAGACCCTAGAAAGTTAATTTGGGTATTGTGTCACCCCACATTGGTCTCCTATGCTAAAGTCATCATTTGGCTAGGTGTCCAGTCAGAAAGTCGTATCACACAACTAGTGTCTTAGTGTTTAACTTAGTATAAAAACTAAGTTTATGTGTTATTTCTACAATGACGAGTCACCAGGATTCTATAGCATTTCTATCACTGCTTTGCTTTGCTAAAGGCAAGTACTTCTACAAGCTTTACATACTGTTACAACAATGAACTGCGATTCCAACCACGTTAAATGCTGATCCTTGGGGTAGCAAGTTAAATCTTCACATGTTACATTATTTATAGTACCTACCATGCTTATACTGCTCTCAGTATCCACCATGCTTTATACTGTTCTCGTATCACTCACATGTTAGAATATGGGTTATGGAAAAACTGATAGTTGAGTACGTGATCATGCCCCCTTCTCCGTATGTATTTACCGAGCAAAGTTTCATTTTATATGATTACTGCGCCATAGGCCTTTATCTCAAAGCGGATTTGTGCGTATGTACATCTATCGCCGTATCACTTGTACGGAAGTACATTTCATTATGTACCCCTGCACATTGTACACCTATTGACGATCACGTACCTGCTACAGTTTTAAACATTACATATACATCTGCCTCTATGACATATGTGTCCTTGCCATGATAGATTATGATGTGCCATGATTCCAGTTTATTGCATTCCTATTCATTTCATGTTTCGTATATTTAGTTTGCTAGAATCAGTACTTGCTCCCGTCCTGACAGGATAACGTTGTAGGTATACTTACTGAGAAGGAGTTGCTTTGTGATTCCTATTATGGAGTTGCTGCCGAGGACCAGGCTTTGTCTTACGAGGATATACCTACGGGAAAACTCGTCTAGTTGTCTATTTACTTTGGACTTTTGAGAGTAGTCATGTATTAGACTATGTATTTTGTGACTGGACCTGTATCCAGCTTTACATTTTGGACTTGTACTTGGATCTTATTGATATACGAGACGAGACGACTTTTATTTTTTGGATATTTACGACTCTTTATTACATATAGAATTGTTAGCACATTTTTATCTTGTTATCTTTAGAACAGCTTACTACTCTTTATCTCAAGCGTAGGCTGGACATGACTCGGCCCGGCCCAACAATTTGGGTAGCTGATCGTGACATGTTTTTAGTGGTGGCCCATGCAGGTCGAGACTAAATTGTTTGGTTACGTCATTGTACCAAGCATGCCTGCAATTAGGAACTTAAGGTAACTAGACAACATTAAGAATGACGCTTAGAACACCTAGAGGAATACTACGATTGCAACATAGGAAACGCATCACATCACATCACATGCTCGCTATTACAATTAGAGTTTCTATTTATGATTGTTTACTTTAAAGAGTCCTTATAAGTCCTTTTATTTATTTAGATGGTGCTCACCCGCTCATTCCAGTATGTCACACCTGAGAATGGCACACTCCCTATCCAGTCGGTTGACCAGTTGACCGATACACCTCCACCTCCACCTACCACACTCCTCCACTCCACAAATCCACCAACCCAAATGCCTCCACCATATTCCACATCACAGTCCCAACAGGACCCGATACTTTCACCACCACATATTACTATACCTGCCCAGGCTTCCGTCACACTCGACGGGAACCAACTGCTCACTCTAATCCAGGGGTTCCTAACGACCCATCAGGAGCAGACCACCCTACTCCGTCAGAGCATGGAACGTTCTGAGGAGCGTACCGTGGTCCCACCACCTGTAGAGCCACGGCAAATAGCAGGGACAATCAAGGACTTCATGGGTCTGAACCCCAAGGAGTTCTTAGGGACCGAGGGCATCGTAGTAGCAGATGACTGGCTAGACTCGATAGAGAGGAAGCTCCTTGGAGCTAGGTTGCCGGGTGACCTCCAGGTCGAGGCAGCGGGATTTCTGCTGATAGACTTGGCAGGAGTTTGGTTCTGGAATGAGCCGCTATTCGCGAGAGGGAAGGCCAATTGGGATCAGTTCAAGACCCAGTTCAAGAAAAAATTCTTTTTGACCACCGCTAGGGTAGTCATGGGGCTATGATTCTAGAACATCCAGCAGGGAAACTGTTCTGTTGACGAGTATGCAGCAGAATTTAGTCGTTTGAGCCGTTTCGCTCCTAGTCTAGTTGCAGACCCAGAGGAGATGATACGTAGGTTTTGCCATGGTCTAGTTCCAGATATTGGCATTCTTATAGTGGCGAACGGTACGATTGACTATTACCAGAGCCTAGAGTTGGCTCGGAGCATAGAGGAGCGTCTTCTGTCTTGCAAGAGGCCGGCTTCGTATACCTCGAGGGACCGTCCAAGCGTCAGGCTTTCCAGCCGAGAGCATTGACACCGCACCAGCAGACTTACCGTCCCCCTACACCATATCACCCAACCCCACCTGTTAGAGCCCCGGGACCTCAGCCGCAGAAGGGAGCTCTGTGTATATTTTGTCGAAGACCAGAGCATGATTACTCTGTCTGCAGAAAGAGGTTGAAGCAGTGCTTAGCTTGCGGGTCTGCCATCCACCAGCTTCGGGAGTGCCCAGTAGCCAGGGTACCAGGTGCCGGACCACCGACTAGAGGACCGCCGCTTCCGACTCAGCAGCAGAGGTTTGGACAACATCTGCAGCAGCAGAAGGGACCCCAGGGGAAGGCTTATAGCCTAGCTCTTGAGCCGGAGCCAGAGCAGGTTTTGGAGCTATATTATTTGGCTGACGTCATCACAGGTCATGTTTATTTGCATACTTTTTTAGCTCTGTGCTTGTTTGATTCCGGTGCATCACATAGCTTCTTGTCATTAGAGTTTATGCATAAACACCACTTAGTAGCTACACCTACCGAGGAGATGAGTAGAGTAATGACGGGAGACGGACCAGTGTCCATTAGAGCTATCTATAGATGCTCTATTACTATAGCCGGAAGAGAGTTTAGGGGACGATTCTTTGTGATGCCACTCCCCGGGTATGATATCATATTAGGGATGGACTGGCTTAGCTATGCCTATACAGCTATAGACTGTTATGAGGGTAGTATTCTGTTCAGTCCCCCAAGCACGACATCATTCAGTGTCAGGAGGAAAGGACCAGAGATCAGCCTAGAGCCGAACTGTTGTGCGACAGTTGGGGAGTTAGCACCACCACACCCTATCATTAGGGAATTTATGGATGTATTCCCAAAGGATCTTCCAGGACTTCCGTCTGACAGAGATGTGGAGTTCAATATAGATTTAGTACCGGGTTCATCACCAGTATCCCGGGCTTGTTATAGAGTGAACCCCAAGGAGGCCGTAGAGATGAAGGAGCAGATTAATGACTTGTTGAAAAAGGATTTCATTCGATCTAGTGCTTCTTCATGGGGAGCGCCAGTGCTCTTTGTGCCTAAGAAGGATGGTACAGTTCGGTTGTGCATTGACTACCGGGCGTTGAATACCATCACCATTAAAAACAAATATCCTCTGCCCAGGATAGATGATTTGTTCGACCAGTTGAGTGGGGCAAAGGTGTTTTCCAGGATAGATTTGAGATCCGGTTACCACCAGGTGAAAGTAAGGGCTGCAGACATCCAGAAGACGGCGTTCAACACGAAGTATGGGCAGTACGAGTTTTTGGTGATGCCATTTGGTCTCACAAATATGCCAGATGTCTTTATGAACTTGATGAATAAGACATTTCACCAGTATCTGGATAAGTTCGTCGTAGTATTTATCGACGACATCCTGATATACTCAAAGAAGCCGGAGGAGCACGCAGAGCACTTGCGAACAATTTTGGGGATTCTGAGGCAGGAGAGGTTATATGCCAAATTGTCGAAGTGCGAGTTCTTTTTAAACCGAGTAGAGTTTCTCGGTCATGTAGTTACTGGAGAGGGGATCTCAGTGGATCCCAGGAAGATTGTTGCCGTTGAGACATGGAAGGCTCCGACGTCAGTTTCAGAGATCATGAGCTTTCTGGGTTTAGCTGGCTATTATAGGAAGTTCGTCCAGGACTTTGCTAGGATAGCTGAACCCATGATAAAACTGACGCAGAAGGACGCAGAGTACATCTGTCAGAGGACTGCCAGGAAGCATTTAAGGAGATGAAGAGGAGGCTGACGACTGCTCTAGTTCTGATATTACCTTTAGGGTCTGGAGGTTTCACCATATACAGCGATGCTTCGGGAAAGGGGCTAGGATGTGTCCTACAGCAGCATGGGAAAGTGATTGCTTATGCATATAGGCAATTACGGACTCATGAACGGAACTATCCTACCCATAACCTAGAGTTAGCTGCGGTGATCTTTGCACTCAAGTTATGGAAACATTACTTATACGAAGAGCGTGTGAAAATCTTTACTGACCACAAGAGCTTGAAGTATGTGTTCACGCAGAAAGAGCTGAACATGAGGTAAAGACGATGGTTGGAGTTAATGAAGGACTTCGATATCGATTTACAGTATCACCCTGGAAAGGCAAATATGGTGGCGGATACGCTGAGCAGGCATCCGATGGCATGGTATCTGATGATAGATCGGCATTTACGGGAAGATCTGGAGAAGCTCGATATCGAGATAGTTCGGCCAGGATCAGTGATACAGATGATGACGCTTGACATTCAGTCAGGTTTGATGGAGCAGATCAAGGAGGCACAGTCTACAGATGAGTGCCTTCGCAGACTTCGAGCCCAGGCTTTAACTGGATTGCTGGATGACTTCACCGTAGCAGAGGATGGATCCTTGAGGCATGGCAGCCGGTTATGCGTGCCAAAGGGAGAGCTGATAGAGGATGTCTTACAGGAGGTGCACGATCTCGATATTTTATTCACCCTGGTGCCAACAAGATGTACCGTGACTTGCGGGAACATCTTTGGTGGCACGGGATGAAGAGGGATGTATCACGTTTCATTTCGAGATACCTAGTTTGCCAGCAGGTCAAGGCGGAGCGCCAGAGGCCAGCTGGCCTATTGCAGCCGTTACCTATTCCCGAGTGGAAGTGGGAACACATTACGATGGACTTCGTCTCAGGGCTTCCTCGTTCCCAAGGAGGAAAGGATGCCATTTGGGTCATCGTGGGCAGGCTGAACGAAGTGTGCGCACTTCATACCCTTCAAGGTGGGGCTTTCCACCGAGAAGTTGGCAGAGGTATACATGTAGCAGATAGTTCGCTTGCACGGAGTACCAGTGAGCATCGTGTCGGACCGAGACAACAGATTCACGTCCCACTACTGGAGGAGCTTGCATGAAGAGTTGGACAGTCGGCTCAAGTTCAGTACAGCGTACCACCCACAGACAGATGGGCAGTCCGAGAGGACGATACAGATGCTAGAGGACATGCTGAGGACTTGTGTGCTGGACTTTGGCGGATCATGAGAGAGACATTTACACTTGGTAGAGTTTTCATACAACAACAGCTACCAAACCAACATCGGTATGTCTCCTTTCGAGGCACTATATGGACGACGATGCCTGTCACCCCCAGTTTTTGAATTAGGGATATTTTTGTCATTTTCCAAGTTTTATAATTTTTGGTAATTTTATTTGATTTTATATGATTTTTAGGAATTTGTTTGATTTAGTTTGAATTATATCCAATTTGGACTTAAGTTGGAGACCCGGGTAGCCTGGACCCTAGTGGGACCCACATACTAGCTGGGCTTGGCCCACATGCCATCCTAACTAGGCTAGAGACCAATAAACCATACTCCCATGGTTTAACTAGTCAATTAGAGGCTTAATTAGTCGAATTAGAATTAAACCGAAACAAACCGAACCAAACCCGAACCAAACCAAACTAAGTTTATTGGGTTGGAGGCTTAGTGGATCCACACCCAAACCCACCAAGCCCCCCCTTTGGCCGGCCAGCAACCCCCTCCCCTTTGCTTCATCACAAAGAAATCTCTCTCTCTCTCTCTCTCTCTCTCTCTCTCCATTTCACTTCTTTCTTCAAAGCTCATTCTTCTTCAAGCAAACCCATTTCTAGGTATGCATTCAATTCCCATTTAATTCCTCTTTTGCAATTACCCCTTCACAATAAATGTAGAGGAGACCCCCCTCTACATTTTGCCCATAGAATTTGTAGGTTTCCCTAGAAAACCTAGTTTAGGGAAAATTGGGGTTTTCTTAATTAGAGTGATATATATATATATATATATATATATATATATATATATATATATATATATATATATATATATATATATATATATATATATATATATCTGTGTGTGTGTGTGTGTGTGTGTGTGTGTGTGTGTGTGTGTGAGTGGTGGTGATAGTGTGTTTGTGTGAGAGTGGTGGTGGTGGTGTCATGAGAGGAGTGAGTGTGTGTATTTGTGTAGGAGAGTGTGTGTGTCTATATAATTATATGTGTGTGTGTGTCTATTTATATATATATAGATATGAGGGTGTGTATATATTTATATATAGATATGTATGTGAATGTATATATATATATATATATATATATATATATATATATATATATATATATATATATATATATATATATATATATATAGAAGAATAGGAAGTAGGAGTAGAAGATGAAGAAGAAGAATAAGAAACAAACAACAGCAGCAATTGCATAGCAGCAGCAGCAGCAATTGCATAGCAGCAGCAGTAGATAGGAGCAGCAGCAGCAGCACATAGCCTTCCCCCCCCCTTAACCCCCTATATAAACCCCCCTATATGTATATATATGTATAGATATAGATATGTATGTATATATATATAGATAGATGTATATAGAAATTAGAAGAAGAAGATTAGAAGAAGAGGGAATTAAAAGAAGAAGATTAGAAGAAGAAGAATATGAAGACTTAGAAGAAGAAAATTAGAAGAAAGAATAGGAAGAAGGAAAAGAATAAGAAGAATTAGAATTAGGAGAAGGAGAAGGGAAGGAAGAGTATTAGTATAGGAATGTGGAAAATTAGATTAGAAAGGTTAGAGAGTGAGTCGGAATGTGGTGAAGGGGTGAAATCGAGCTCCGAGTGTCGGAACACGATGAAACTTGGAGGAGACCTAGATTATGTGAATTAGACTTTGCGGGTAGGCTCCCGAGTTGAAATCGGAGTTTTAGAACGACGGTATCGCACCGTACCATTGCGTATCTTGAGATATTCATGATATCGGCAATAGGCCGTAAGATGGACTGGATATCCTACTACCCTATGAAGCTTGGTAGGTAATGAATGTATAGGCTAGTATCCTACTACCCTAGGGAGCACGGGTCGAAATACTAAGTGTAGGTAGGCTAACTTGGTATTTGCCTAGGTTAGAATTTACCTTTATAAAGGGTAAATTAAGATATTGGCCTACGACCAAGATACGGGTTTCGGAGTCCAAGATAGACTCGGATATGGGTTGTATGGGTTGGTAATGATTTGAAATAGTCGTCTAGACCTAGTCTTGATCTTGGTTGACCACGGTTGACTTTTTAGACCAAAAGTCAACTATGGGTCAACACTTTACCCAATTTAGTCCCAAATTCCATTAGACTTGAACGGTTGACCAAAAGTCAACTGTTAGTCACCATTGACCTAGGTTGACCTAAAGTTGACCAGAGTTGACCCGTTGACCAAAAGTCAACTGTAAGTCCACTTTTGACCTAGTTTGATACGGGTTGACTTTCAATACTCTCCCATGACCAAGGTTGACCTAACTAGACGTGTCTCGACCTAGAATGACTTAATAGGATTTAAATTGATTTGACTTTACTTCCTAAACATAGTATTGATACGTCTTGTTCTCTATAGGTCCTCGAGACGCTGCATTGGATCCGGTCGACATATTTTATCATATCACAGGCGAGTACATTCTCTGATAACTTTTTCCCAATTTATGATAACTGTTATGATTCATGTACTTAGTGTAGATATGCTTATTCCTGACACATGGTTTTCACGGATTGGTATTCCTGGATCTCGACGAGAGATGTTTCTTCTTCTTAGGTTGGGATGTATTGTGCAAGCTCCCTTGTAGCTCTTGCTCAATATATGGTCATCGATTCTAGAGAAGATTAGCTCCCTTCTCATAGAATTCCGTGCAGTGACGTGTCCTGTTTGGATCCATTCTACCAGTTGGGGTAGGGGGAGTAGTAGCGTATGTCTGTGATCAGATCCATCCCGCATTCCCGAATAGTATTAGTCATATACCGCACTTATGACTAGCCAGGCCAGTTCTTGACAGGTACCCAAGCCGATCACAAGTTGAAACTGCTACTCACACACATTGGATATATGACTTACCTTGATTTGTGTACATACCATGATTCAGTTCTACTTTCCTGTTCTAGCTCTAGCTCTACAGCTTACCATGCCATGATACATATATGTACACTCCATGATTTCATTGTACATGCTCTATTTACAGTCTTATAGCTTTTATTCTATCTTGAGATCTGTTATGAGATATATGTACTCGTTCCATCCTGACCGGATATGTTAAAAATATTACAGATGCTGATGAGGGGGATTGCAGTACCTACTACGGTCCGGATGACGTAGTGGGCTTAGACTTGGAGACCTTGGTCCAGCAGGGCTTAGCTCCGCCTGGCGAGACTTTACCTATTGCTTAGTTAGAGTAGGTCTTTTGTGCTGGACCTTGTCTCCAGTTACTTTTGAGACTTATATTTTGGCTTGTATTAGAGACTTGGACTTAGACTTGTATATTATTTGTGTTTGGACTTGACATGTTATATTTTATTGTCATGTTGTCTTTATCTTTCAGTCTTTACTTTATCATCTTAGAGTTGTGATTGAGCACTCATATATTATCATTGCTTGTCCTCCGTTCGGAGTTGACCATATTCTCGACAGGTTTTGATATTATATATAAACTGTTGTTAGAGTAGAAAACCTACAGCGTTCTACGCTGTTTTTACGGTGAGGGCTGGGCGTTGTTACGTACACGTGCCCTTATAGCGGGTGCGGGTCGTGACACGTTTTTAGTGGTGGCCCACACAGGTCCTGAAGTCGTAATTAGTGCGATGTCGTAGCGGCACTCGTCTTAGAGTGTTGACTACGAGCCTGTGTTACACATAGGAGGTAGTAGGCTAAGAGTACTCAATCACAGTAGGATCTTTCCTTGCTTATCTTGCTTACCGTCTTTGATATTGATTTACTATTTTCTAGATGTCCTTCTTTGATATTGTCCTTCTTGTGACATATTGATATCTTCTTTTCAATCTGTCTCCAGGATGGTTATGACTCATTCTCCTGGTGAGGAGCACGGGGAGACGGAGAGGTTTGTTACCTCTGACGGACAGGCTCCGGTCATTTTTCCTGCAGATGGGACTTCAGTAGGGGCTCTCGGGGGTACTCCTCCAGCGCTCTCGATGACTGTCTCTGGGGTCATTGCGGGTGCTCTTTCTGCAGTGTCGGGGGCTACGACGGGAGCTGTCGGGGGCGTTCTTCCTCCTCCTCCTCAGCAGGGGACTCCTCCGGTGGTGATGGGAGCTATCCCTCCGTTGCCTTCTCTGTCCACAGACATGGGGCAGATGCTCGCGTTCTTTCAGCAGGTGCTGGAGTCCCAGCGGGTCCAGCACGAGGCACAGATGAGGCAGACAGAGGCCATACGCCAGGGCATGGAGGATGCTCATAGGTTGGCTCTGGCTATGGTGGAGCGTAGGGCTCCACAGCGGGAGGCGCAACAGCAGAAGATCGGAGACATCCAAGCTTTCAAGAAGTTGGGTCCGAGGGATTTCAAAGGGACCGAGGGCATTATATATGCTGATGACAGGCTTGAGGATATCGAGCGTCAGATAAGGGCCTCCCGCTTGGCAGACGACTTGAAGGTCGAGGCGGTTGGCTTGCAGTTATTAGATGTTGCCCGGACATGGTTCCGGAACGAGCCGGCTCTTGCAGGAGAGGGCCACACTTGGGCTGAGTTTCGGGCCCTGTTCAGAGAGAAGTACTTTTCCTCCACAGACAAGATCGGCCTAGTACGGCAGTTTCAGAACCTGCAGCAGGGAGGTATGACTGTGGAGGAGTATGCGGCGGAGTTCGGCCGGCTGAGCCGATATCCCGAGTACATGGTGAGCGACCCGGTGATCCGATCAGAGCGCTTTCGGGAGGGATTGACATGGGATATCAAGATCCTGATCCCTTCCTTCTATGCGACATATGCAGATTTCTATACGGAGGCTCGAAAGGTGGAGAGAGAGTGGGGCTTAAAGCCGAAGAGGGATCGTGAGTTATTTTTGGGGGCCAGTAGCAGCACGGGGGCTGCTAAGCGCCCTCAGCTTCAGTATCAGTCGTTCCAGCATCATCAGCAGCAGGTGCAGGCCAGAGCATCTGTCCAGAGGGTTCAGCAGCGTCCGGGGCAGGATGATCCACCGTGCCACTTTTGCAAGAAGCCCGATCACCTCTTTGAGTTCTGCAGGAGGAGGCTGGGTTTGTGTCTCTTTTATGGTGCCGCTGGACATCAGATGCATGAGTGTCTTAGGAACCCCCGTGTTACTGGAGCAGCTCAGAGGGTACCTGTTCCGAGGGCACCAGCTAGTGTGCCGGTAGTTCAGCAGTGGGGTCCGCTTCCGACCAAGCAGCAGCAGTTTGTCCAACACCGCCAGCAGAGGGGTAGTCAGGGTAGAGCCTTTGCTCTTGCAGTCGAGGAGATGGAGCCTATTGCAGATGTTGTCGCAGGTTCTATTCTGCTCGATTCTTTTCCAGCTTTAGCCTTGTTTGATTCTGGTGCTACGCACAGTTTTGTGTATGTTTCTTTTGCTCTTAGGCACAATATCATTGTTGAGTATCTTGGTAGGACTTGCAAAATTATGACTGGGAATGGCATCATCCTGGTTAATAATGTTTGCAAGGGACGGAGAGTTTCTTTGAGAGGTCGGGAGCTGAGTACGTGTTTGCTCGTAATGCCACTTCCGAGTTACGATGTGGTACTCGGTATGGACTGGTTGAGCATGCATCACGCTAGCATCGACTGTAGAGGGGGCAGGATTCTGTTTAGGCCGCCAGAAGAGCCAGAGTATGAGTTCACCAGGGGTACAGTGGAGCCAGGAGATGGATTCTGTGGAGCGTTGTTGGCGGGGCCGGTGTTGCCACATCCACTCATTGCTGAGTTCTTGGATGTCTTTCCCGAGGAGTTGCCCGGGATGCCGCCAGATCGTGATATTGAGTTTTCTATAGACCTAGTGTCGGGCGCTGAGCCTATCTCCCAGCACGTCTATAGAATCAACAACAGTGAGTTAGCGGAGCTGAAGAGACAGGTCGACGAACTGGAGGACAAGGGCTTTATTCGATCTAGTTCTTCACCTTGGGGCACGCCAGTTCTTTTCGTCCCCAAGAAGGATGGTACGGTACGTATGTGCATTGATTACAGGGCGCTCAACAACCTTACCATCAAGAACAAGTATATCCTTGCCAAGGATTGATGACTTGTTCGACCAGTTGAGCGGGGCGAGTGTGTTCTCGAAGATCGACTTACGTACCGGGTACCATCAGCTGAAGGTGAAGCGAGATGACATTCTAAAAACTGTATTTCGGACTCGCTATGGCCAGTATGAGTACACCGTCATGCCGTTTGGGTTGACCAACGCCCCGGCGGTATTCATAAACTTGATGAACAAGGTATTTTATCAGTACCTTGACAAGTTCATGGTGGTCTTCATTGATGACATTTTCATCTATTCGAAGACACCAGAGGAGCACGAGGAGCACCTGAGGATTGTGTTGGACACTCTCGGGAGGGAGCAGCTGTCCAAGTGCGAGTTCTTCTTGGATCGCGTGGAGTTCCTAGGCCATGTTGTCTCTGGCGAGGGGATTTCAGTAGATCCGAAGAAGATTTCTGCAGTGGAGTCCTGGTCTACGCCGAGCTCAGTAGCAGAGGTTCAGAGTTTTCTGGGTCTGGCAGGTTATTACCGGAGGTTCGTGCAGGACTTTTCCAGGATTGCCTAGCCGATGACCCGCCTTACCAGGAAGGACGAGAAGTTTGTTTGATCCGAGGAGTGCCAGGCCGCCTTCGAGGAGCTGAAGGCGAGCTTGACTACAGCTCCTATCTTGACGCTGCCATCTGGATCTGGTAGTTATACGATCTACAGTGATGCTTCAGGACAGGGTTTGGGTTGTGTACTTCAGCAGCACGGGAAGGTGATTGCCTATGCATCTAGGCAGTTACGTCCTCATGGAAGAAACTACCCTACCCACGATCTGGAGCTGGCAGCAGTCTTATTTGCTTTGAAGCTGTGGAAACACTATCTGTACGGAGAGCGAGTTGAGATCTATACAGATCACAAGAGCTTGAAGTACGTGTTTACCCAGAAGGAGTTGAATATGAGGCAGAGGCGATGGTTAGAGCTGATGAAGGATTTTGATATATCCTTACAGTACTATCCGAGGAAGGCCAACGTGGTCGCGGATGCTTTGAGCAGGTATTCCGTGGCCATGTGTTTGACGATGGTGTTTTCCATAAATAAATTCTTTTATTTATTGTGTATCTGGGAAAATTACAACCGTGGGAATCTGATATAGAAAACGATCACTTTATCCCTTGGACTATACGAAGAAGAAAAGCTCTCAAAATTTTGACAGTAGATAACTATGTATCTGTACAATGAATGAGAAAAGAACTCTATTTATAGAGTCAAAAATAACTGTAAGGATAACTGACTTCACAGTCTATACCTAGTTAAAAATCACGCAGGATTTAACATACGCAAGATACGCAGGCGAGAGATCAGTGGCATGGCTGCCACGTACTCCAATTTGATGAAATCCACGCAGACTTGAGATAGAACTGCCAGCTGTCTTGATTTGGCGTGCCTAGACTGACACAAAATCTCTGACAGTGATTGCTTTTGTCAGTCGCATTAAATGACAAGAAGCTCTTTTGGTACGCCAACATGACGAAGGTTGAGTCTTGCTGAAGAAGATTTCGAAAATCACGCAATAGACGGCTGTGATCTCTCAAATTCTGTGCATACGTGGCATACGAAGAGACATTCTTCGACTGTTGTGCTGTCAGTCATAATTACTCTCTGACAAATGATGAGTTGTCTCCTCAGCGTGATTTGTAAATATTGTCTTGATCAACTGAGCGTGACTTTTGACTCTGTCCTGATCAACTCAGCGTGACTGTCATTTTTTAAAGGCCTACAAAACCCCCTTCAAAGTTTTCGAAAATTGAAAAGACTTCAAAATTTTCAAAATACTTTGAAAATAAGATAAAAATGAACTTATTCACGCTGAGTTGACTTCAAATTTTTGGAAGTCGGAAAGACTTCGAAGTTCTTTGAAAACATCCAAATGAACTTATTAAATGTCATGATGACTCTTCATTTTCCGAGACTGATTGCATCCAGTTTATGGTAGAATATGAACCGCCGGCGAGCTCTGTTATATAAACAGGGAGAGGATTCATTTAATCTTCATCTTACGTCAACATGACACCAAAGGAGAAAGCTGAGGAAGAAGCACGCAAGTTGGGCTTTTGTTCCCATGGTGATCCCACTTTTGAGGGTAAAGAACCGGAGCCTCTAGTTTTCGAGTTCAAAGACGATCCTATGCAATTAGACAAGAATTTCTTGAGCTATTTTTGCTTGGATGTCTCGTCTTCTTCTGATGGACGTAGCCTTGCAGAGCAGCGTGAAATGTTGAAGGCTCTGTTACACCGTATGGGGGTCAAGAGCGTAGAAGAACTAGGCGCCAAGCTCAGCCGCTCTGCAAAATAGAGCGTGTCTTTTATGCTTTTGAAAATGTTGCACTCTTTTTGTTTTGTCTTTTGTAAGGCCATCAATGCCTGTCTTGAAGAATGTAGTACAACTTTTGTGTTTGAACAGCGTGCATTAATGAAGAATATTAAGTGGCATTCTTTGACTGTTTCCAATGCTGCGCTGTCTTCCAAAGCACACGTGACACTTATTCCATAATTTATGAGCGCTATTTACGTAGATCTTTTCCAAGAATAGGTTTGTACTTTGTCCTTTAAATAGATAGATGAGTTTCACAGATACTCATCTTCCATTCTTCTTCTTCTTATCTGAGCATGAAATTTTTGGGAGATTTCATTCTCAAACAGGAAAGCAATGTTTTCTAATGTTCGATTTCTGCACACTGTATCAAACATGGGTTTGCCAATCCTTAGCACCAAACTTGATGGTAAGTCCGCGTACCATTTTTGTTGCTGTTGAAGATAGGCTTTTATGTTTCTGACTAAAAAAATACACGCTTGACTAGCCAGTGTGTGCTAAATGACATTTCTGTTGATTAATTCTCTTCTTCTTTGCTGTTCTCTGCAGAAGCTCGGTTGAAATTTTTTTTCAGAACTGGCATTGGTGATGTAGATGCTGTGGAGAATATCCTGCTGACACCTACATCAGGGAGCTCATACGCTTTTGACACGTACATCAGACAACTCAGAACTCTTCGTAGGATAGAAGGGTCTTCCTCAGATGGTAGGAAGAGCCTTTATACACGAGAGTTGGATGGTGGAGTCGGCTCTACCCCGAGAAATCGGGTAGTAGAGTTCCTTTCAAGGCAGAACTAGGAATTGTATCCCAAGGTTTGGATACATTCCTGTCTTCCTTGAGAGGTTACCCCCAATCCACCAGTTGTATTGGCAGCACCACGACTTCGGGCTGCCATACTCTGTGGTTCTCCTCTCGTCTGAGAGAGAAGACCAGAGTTTGATTCCTGCTGATCTGGTCGTGACTGGGACCCAGACAGTCAGGAACTGCCACCAACAACGAACCTGACGGAGAAGGTCCGACGGAGAAGATCCAAAGAAGAAGATAGATCTCTATTAGGTTATTGTTGTGGTGTAGAATGAAAATCCAAGATTTGTAATAGATTTCCATTATGATTTGTAAGAAAGTCTAAGAAAATGTAATAGACTTTTTGTGGTGAAATGAGAATGAAAATGATAATTCTTCTATGCTCAAAGATTTGTCTTTGTGGATGAATTGTGGACATGATAGATAATGAAATCTTCTTTTCTGTTTTAGAGTATATGATATTATCAGAGATATTATGGACGTGATAATATGTAGGAACTCAAAAGAAAATAGATTGATTTCTATGCAGAGGTCAAAAATGACAAATGAGCAAGTAGATTCGGAATTGATTCAGAGGTTATGAAAACGTGATCAATAACGAATCTCCACTTAATAAATTGATAGAAGATTATGAACGAACGAACCGTTTAGGAAATGATGAACGGATGAACCGTCGAATGAATGTAATAAATGAACGGATGAACCGTCAAGTATTAATGAATGTATGAATCGTCGGATGAATGTGACGCTTCATTATTTGAGGAACTTCTGCCTATAAATATAGCAGAAATCTGACAAGAACGAACGCTTCTTCTTTCAAACATAAAAATGTCGTCTGAAGAAGCATCCAAGAAGGCTGAAATCGCCATGAAGGTTCAGAAAGGCACTGAAGAACACCCTGTAGATCCAGTTCAATCCAAGAAGGCGGAAGCAGGCGAAGGTTCATCTGCACCCAAGCCACCAAGGGACATTCTGGACTTCCTGCTCGAACCAGGAAAGACTGAAGAAGAAGAAGCCATGAGAATGGCCGCTTGCAAGTTCCTCGTGGGTTCCAACAAGGAGGTCCTCGGTTCTTTTGCTGATCACGTCTTCGAGAAGGATGGCAGTGGCCCACGTCCAAATGTAGAAAAGGATGATAGTAATCTTCCTTAATATCATGTATCATCATTCATGATTAAAATAAAATAAAAATTTTATTTTTAAACATGAAACTGTCTGATGATTACAAGCATTTACATTTATACATGGTACTTTTAAGGAATTTGCCATTAATAGGCATCAAAACTTTTCGACCATCCAATTCTGAGAGTTGATAAGCTCCATTTGAGAAAACTCTGCTCACAATATAGGGTCCTTCCCACTTTGTATCAAATTTGCCCTTGCTCATATGAGTCATAGTCATAGGACGTCTGACTGTTAGAACAAGCTCTCCTTTTTGATACGATCGAACTCTGACTTTCTTATTAAAAGCTCTTGAGATTCTAGCTTGATAGAATTCAATATTCTGTTGAGCAGATAATCGCTTTTCATCCAGAGCTTCTAATTCTTGAAGTCGAAGACGATCATTATTTTCAGCAGTGAGTTCATTAGCGATTGCTATCCTTAAAGAAGGAATTTGAATCTCTAATGGAAGAACAGCTTCGCAACCATACACCAGAGAGAAGGGTGTACATTTAGTAGCATTACGAACTGTAGTGCGATAAGCCCACAAACATTCACCGAGTTTCTCACTCCAATTACGTTTGTTAGTAGAGACAAACTTCTTTAGGAGTTTGATGATGGTCTTGTTGAAAGCTTCTGCTAATCCGTTAGCTGCCGAATTATATGCGGTAGAAGCCACATTGTTGATCCGATGATCGTCACAGAATCGAGTAAACTTCTGACTAACGAACTGTGGTCCGTTATCATGAATAATGCGTCGAGGAACACCAAATCTGTAGATGACGTGGTGCTTAATAAAGCTGATGACATTGGACGTCTTAACTTCAGACAAAGGAATGGCTTCGG
This sequence comes from Iris pallida, assembly GCA_029216955.1. Taxonomy (NCBI): domain Eukaryota; kingdom Viridiplantae; phylum Streptophyta; class Magnoliopsida; order Asparagales; family Iridaceae; genus Iris; species Iris pallida. The sequence goes on from JANAVB010033420.1 coordinate 17,238,630, forward strand.
CCCATTTGGAGAAGTAATCGGTTATTGCGAGAATAAACCGATGACCCTTGGATGACGGCGGATTGATCGGGCCGATAATGTCCATGCCCCAAGCTTCGAAGGGCCATGATACTGTCGTCGGATGTAGAAATTCCGAAGGTTGATGAATAAAATCTGCATGGATTTGACAAGCTTTATACTTCTTTGCATATTCGATGGCGTCTGATACCATAGTGGGCCAATAATAACCCATACGTCGAATATGGTCTTGAAGTTTTGGTACAGGCTGATGTGCTCCACAAATTCCATCATGTGCTTCACGAATAATTTGTTGAGCCTCGTCACCGGCAACATATCGAAGAAGTAAACCATCATAAGCTCGACGATATAAGGTCTTTGTTGTATGATTGTAATAGAATCGGAGTGATCGTCGTCTGATAGATGCTGCCTCACTCGGATCATCCGGAAGAATATCATACAATACGAAATCTAAGAAAGGAAGTCTCCAATCCGTATCCGTATTTTGATTCTCGGCTGAGTTACTGAAGATAAATTCTATGCTGGAATCAGATGAAGATGATAAAGATTTACGACTAAATCCAAATCCTCTTGTTGTGTTGATGTCATGAGATATTGATTCTTCAATGTCAACTGGAAGTCCTAGGGTCAGGTTATTTTCAAGATGAAATAAATCTCGATTGCGAACAATAATCATTTGTTGTCGTCTGATCGGGATAGCCAACACCGCTGCAAGATTAGCTAGAGCATCAGCTTCTGTGTTACATGCTCGCCTAACATGTTCAATGAAGAATTCTTCAAACGAAGAAGCCATAGATATAGCTGATCTATGATAAGGAACCAGATCTTGATGGCGAACTTCATAAGTACCCCTTATCTGATTAACAATGAGTTTAGAGTCTCCGTACGCCTCCAAATGTTGAATATTTAGATGTTTAGCGAGTTGAAGACCAATGAGTAATGCATTGTACTCAGCTGCGTTGTTTGAACACGGCTGATCGAGAGAATAAGCTCTTTGGATAGCAAGACCTTCTGGTGATACAAGAACGATTCCAACTCCAGCGACAATATCACCATTAGGACCTATCCTTGAAGCTCCATCAAAGAATAGACGCCAAGTAGGATCTTCTTCAGCAATTTGGTTTGAATCTAGGACTTCATCTGGAATTTCGTCATAGAGTTTTGAATCTTCTGGAATTGAATGAGCAGCTAGAAAATCAGCTAAAGCTTGTCCTTTGACTGACTTCTGAGGAATATAATGCATGTCATACTGAGCAAGTAGGATTCCCCAGTTAGCTAATCGAGAATTCAAAACACTGGATTTCTTCATCATGATCCGTATAGGATTGATCCTGGAGATGACATGAATAGTCTGGCCAATGATATAATGTCGTGTCTTTTGAACAACGAACATCAAGGCTAGACATTCTTTTTCGACCGGTGAATATCGAGGTTCAGCTCCGGTCATAGTACGACTGAGATAGTAGATGGCTTGTTCATGACCATTTTGATTCTTTTGAGCGAGTAATGCACCCAATGAATGACTCATTGCTCGAGTATATAGGAGAAATGGAATTCCTGAAACGGGAGGTGCTAATACTGGAGGGCTCATCAGATATTGTTTTATATCATCGAATGCTTTCTGACATTCATCATTCCAGACAAAAGAAACACCTTTCTTCATAAGTTTGTTGAATGGTCTGCAGCGTCCTGATAAATTAGAGATGAATCTCCTGATATAAGCGATCCTTCCTTGAAATCCTCGTAGCTCTTTTAAGGTGCGTGGAGGACGCATCTCTTGGATGGCTTTGATCTTCTCGGGATCCACGTGTATACCTTTAGAGGTAATGACGAAGCCAAAAAATTTACCACTAGAGACGCCTAAGAAGGACTTAGTAGGGTTCATCTTTAATTGATGCTTACGCATTAGATCAAATATAGTCTTCAAATCTTGGATATGATCCTCCTTTTGTCGACTTTTGACTGCAATATCATCAACATAGCATTCGACTGTTTTTCGCAAATGTTCACGGAATATAGTGCTCATAGCTCGTTGATAAGTTGCTCCTACATTCTTGAGACCGAATGGCATAACTGTATAACAGTATGTACCGATCGGCGTTCTGAAAGAAGTGTGCTTCTCATCGTCTGGAAACATTTTAATCTGATTGTACCCAGAATACCCGTCCATGAATGACATCCGTTCAAATTCACAGGTATTATCAATCATGACATCAGTGATTGGTAGAGGGAATTCGTCTTTAGGGCATGCCGCATTGAGATCGCGGAAGTCTATGCATACTCTGATCTTGCCAGTCTTTTTAAGGATATGAACTATGTTAGCCACCCAATCGGGATGTTGTTCCTCTCTAATAAACCCGGAGGTTATGAGTTTATTGACTTCAGCTTCAATTGCATCCATAATGTCTGGACGAAATCGTCGTTGTTGTTGTTTGACCGGTTTAGCATTCGGCAAGATATTGAGCTTGTGAGTTGCAATTTGTGGATCAAGTCCTGGCATATCTTCATAACTCCAAGCGAAGACATCGATGTAGTCACGAATGAGTTTGATCATGTCTTGCTTATCAGTTTCTGAAAGACTTTCACTGATGAATATTGGTTTGGGAGATCCCTCTTCACCAACATCTATTGGAACAAGTTTGTCTTCAGTCGGAGGTTCTTTTTGCTCGAAACGGAACTCTATTGATTATCTAATCTTTGGGCCCATTGTTCTGATTCAGGTGAGATTTCAAACTCTTCTTCGTATTCATCACTTTCTTCAGAATGGTCAATGGAAACCATATTGGAAGACAGAAGGTTGCAGTAGAAGTCACCGATACTTGTATCGGAATCTCAAGAGGTAGTACTGGAAGAATCAGATCTCCTATCTTCGTCAGACTCGGGATCTTTATGAACAATATTGATAAAAGGAGTAGGAGCAATATAGCCCAATCCGTATTTTGTCCTTCCATATTTCAGAGGAGGAATACGAACAGGCATTTTTCTTCCTTTTCCACTATTGAGGCCAGCCCTGAAGTCATAGCCCATATTTTTGATAATGTCTTTAGATTGCTGACTATAACGACGTAGTTGTAATCTTCCAGTATCATCATTTCTGTCATCATCTTCTAAATCAGAAGGACTTTGAGGCCCTTTGTAGAAGAATATTGGAATGTCTCCTGGCTTTCTGCTGGGAACTAGAAAGTATGAAGATTGTACAGGTTCTAGGGATACATCTGTATGAACAGTCTGTACAACTCCAATGGTTATTGTGTTCAAGTCATCTAACAAATGTAAATAACTATGAACATAATTACACACATCAGCGTACTGCAAAGATGGAGACTTTTCATTAAATATAAAAGCAGCAATATTTACATTGGGAGAAGGCTGAGCCTTAGATATCATAGCCAAGTCAAAGACTAAAGGGGAAGAAGGAGAAGAATGAGAAGAAGCTTTATTTCGATTAAGATCGATAACAAATAGCTCAGAAGATGTGAGCTCCCTTGAAGCTTGAGATGGAAGAGTAATCCGCCCTCCAACTGGAATTAGCAGAGTATCCTGTGAAGATACAGGAACTGTAGCACGCCCACTGACAGGAATGATCATTGTGTCTTGAGCAGACGACTGAGGTAACGGAGAGATCCGTCCATTCACTGGAATGATGAAAGAACCTTCTCCAGAGGGTTTGGGAGATTGTTGCTGAGTAGTTCGACCTTTAACAGGGATTATTAAAGTCTCACTTTGTGCATCCTCTTTCTCCATAGCTTGTATGACCCTTGTATACTCTTCTTTGTACATTCGAGAATCATTGAAATAAGCTTCAACCCCATGGAAGGGATTTATATCAGCAACTTCTTTTTGTACTCTTCCATTGCTATCAATGTACTTAAAATACTGATGAAGAGTAGAAGGCACCACATTATTTTCATGAAGAAAGGGCCTCCCAAGAAGAAGATTATAGGATCCCACGATCTCAATCACATAGAAAGTGACTTTTGTAACTCCCAAAATCATGTTTGGTAAATTTTAGGATTTTTCTAATTTTTCTTGAATTTAAATATTGTTTCTTACAAAAACCTAATTTTGATTAAATTAGTTGATTAAAATAAATTTCGGTTGTTAATGAATTTTCCTCAATTTGAAAAATATTTTTGAATACTAATTAGCGTATTTCAGATGAAGTACAATATTGTTAATATTATTAATATTGATTAAGTGGTAATTAGTTATTAACTGTTAATTATGATAAATAGTTTATTATTATTTTTCTTTACTAAATGTTACTATTAAGCTTGTGTAATTGATCATAGTTGCAAAGTGGTTTCTATTAGTAAACTTCTAAATGGATTCTATTTGACAAATATATTTTCAAAATTAATTACTATTAAGTAATAGGAAGTATAACTATCTTTAGTCGATAGTTAACAGTGAGTATATTTATTAACTGAATTTTTTTATTAAATAAATTATTTTTCTGTTCCTGATAACTGATTTGATTATTGGAGGAAATAATTGGATTTGGAAAGCTATTTTGAAAATCATTTGAATTTGAAAAAAACTTGTTTGAATTTGAATTGCCTCTAACTAATTCTATTACAACCTATTCTACTTAGCACCCAGATCTACCTATAATTACTGCTACTGCCACTGTCCAATTAACCCCAGATCTATAGTTATTTACTAATGTGCCATTCCCCCCACACACAGCCACACTGATTATTTTATTATAAATATTACTGTTCCCAATACACTGACATATCACATCATCACCTGACACTCTCTCTCTACAATTTTTCTCTCTCCTCTCTGTCCACTCATTTCTCGGGAATCGAGCCACCGCACCATCGCCGGAGACCGGCTGAGCACAGCTGCGCACCATGCGTTGAAGCCGAGCTCTCCTCCGACCGTTCGCCGCCGAGCTGGATCTAGCCACCGAGCAACCGGATCTGAAGTCCTCGGGGTCGACATCACGTCGCCGCTGCGCCCAGGCCTCGCCGTGGCTTCGTCGAGACGGATCTGCCCCGCCACCAGTCCAGACCCTCATCTTCACCGAGCTCCACTCGACGAACCACCGAGGCGATCTCTCCAGCCTTCAGTCATTCCAACACCATCGGTCACGCCGGATCCAACGTACACCGCCGCTACCAGATCATCTCGCCACCACGTGGTCGAGTCGCCGCTGTTGTCGGGGGGATCGCCGACCGGAGCGCCCACCGAAGTCCGCCGCCTCTTCGACGACGGATCTGTCGAGGTCCCTCGATCTCGCTACATCCTCGGAGCCAGCACCGATCGGGACTGGATCGCCCAGGCCACCGCTAACACGATTCTCGAAGTGAGCTTCTTCATCACCTTCTTCTTGACCCCTCTCTTCTTGATTAGCTGTGGAGGTCTGAACTTTGGGCTGGGTTTCGAGTTAGAAATTACAGAAGTAGAGAGGAGTGAGAACAGTGGGAGGAAGAAGAAGTACGGGTTGAAGAGTTGAGTAATGGGGGTTCTGGTTGCTTGTGCATAGTGGAGTAGGGGTCCTTGTTCGGCTATGAGTGGAGTATGTGAGTGGGTTAGCTGTGGGAAAATGTGTTGGAGTGGAGTGAGGAGGAATAGTTAAAGAAGAAGGTGGGTTCTGTCAGAAGAGTGTAGACTCTTCTATTGTTTTATTTTGGTTTTATTCAGCTGAGGTTGAGGTATGGAGAGAGTGGCATTGGGTTTCGGTTGAGTGGGTGAAGAGAAACGGCTAGTGAGAGGAATTAATAAAGAGTGTAGAGGTATTTTAGTGGTTCGGCTGAGTATATTTTAGTGGGTCGGTTGGCTTATATTGTTGGAATGGGAGTTGTTGGTTGAAAGAATAAATGGTAAGGAATGGTGTGGGCCGGGTTATAGTACAGTGTGGAATTGAGTGAGAGGACAGGTGGGGATGGACTTGTCATGTCGATTAGTGAAGAGAATAGGACTTCTTTTGATGGCTGCTCCTATATGTTACTCTCTCTGTCTTCTGTTCTCTTTTATTTTTATGTCTTTGTTTCATTTCCAAGGGACAGCATAGTGAGTGCTGTGTAGGTGCTTGGGTTCATTTAAGAGAGTAAGAGCATCTCCAACCCTATTGTGAGTTTGGAAAAAATGGTTGCCACATAGGAATGACAAGCATTTTTTTCAAAAGTACTTCTCCAATGCAAATGTCAAATAAATTGTGAAGTTGACATGGCAATGACATGGCAAGAAGAATGTGAAGTTGGTTGTCTAGATCTAGACAATGCACTTCACAATGACTTTGTCTCCACATCATCAATTATGAATAGAAATATTTATAAAAAAGTTGAAGAAGTGGAGGAGTTGCCTTGGAAGTTGTAAAAAATACTTTTTATTGCCTCCTCAATACTTTTGCATTGGAGAGAGTTTTTCTATCTCATTGTCTTTTGAGATGTAGTTTTGCCACATAAACAAGACATTGTCTTGTGGCTCATGCCACATAGGAGCCACCTAAGACTCACAACACTTAACAAGACAATAGGGTTGGAGATGCTCTAATGGCATTTTCCCATTTAAAAGTATGTTGTTATTATTAAATATTGTATATAGTACCTGCATAATAAATCAGTATGGTCACCATTTCACTATATTGTAATGTGCTGTGCTTTGGTTTCATTATTATTAATATTTATAAATTATTTTGGTTTAAGCTTTACTTATAAATTCAAAATGGGTATATTTACACCAGTTTAGTGATATTTACATCATATATATATATTTTATTAGTAATTACTACTACTTTGCAAATTATTTCAAAACATGATTCTATCTAACTATTATTATTTTAATAAAATGTTTCCAAATATTTCTAAATTATATAGTGTATGTTTCATGAGTATTTATGGTAATTAAACTATAATATTTTCTAAATATTGTTACCTTGATTCTTATCTAGAAATAGTTGAATTATCTAAAATTATATAGCTAATTGTCATTATTTAAAACCCTAAATAACTTGTACAAATATTATATAACAGGTGATCTACAACCATGCAGTACTACTCTCGTACAACCAAACCGAGGCAAGTACACTGACTTGACTTGTACCTTGTTTTTTGTCTTACCTTCATATGCCATGTTCTTATATCGGACACGAATTACACACGATTGTCTTGTACCATTGTTTATTGCTTGTGCGTCATTGTTCATTGCGGGATTGGAGGAAATATTAGCTTTTGTGTGACCACACCCAATATAGTATTGAAGATAGCCTAATCGTACACGTCACGTACGATGAAGCCGTACCATGTAGAATTGACTCATTGATTGATTGATTGATTGTTCCTAAGCCGGTCACACATTAGTTTTAATATTTCAAAAATGGTCACAATTGCATATTGATTGTCGTGATTGATTGCCTTGTACATTGATAGCCGTGTTCATTGTCTAGCATCTTGATTGTCATCCATTGCCTGCAGTTTTACATTTCATTTCTGGTACCACAGTTTCAGTTTTATTTCATGTTCTAGTTTCTGGTATTCTGGTTTCACCTTGTACTCTGGATCACAGATTACATTGTATATTGTCTAGTCAGGGTTGTACTTTGCTCTTTTCCTGATAGGATCGTTGTAGGTGAGTGGGAGATTACATGGAGCTGGTGATTGCTTGGATATTGCAGCTTTTTATTTCAGTTATTTTTTTTCTGGAGATTGTATCTTAGAGATTTCATTATTGTATATTATTTCTTTGGACCGGATTTGTCTCCGGCTGAGTTTGTATTTTAAAATACTTGATGGATATTGGTGACTTCTGGGAACGTTATAAAAGCTGTGATTTGGTTTACATTACATTGTGACTTTGAGTTTTCCTTAGTATTGTACAGCTTACTTCGTCGTGTCCAACGACGAAGGCTGGGCGTGTCCGACTCGTATCCGATTATTCGGGAGCGGGTCGTGACATGTTTTTAGTGGTGGCCCATGCAGGTCTATCCTAATGACACTTAGGCTATAAAGTGTTATTGGGGGACCAGCGAAGCTAAGGAAAACTCATCACAGCATAGGATTCGTGGGAAATTGTTACGGGTATGGTTTTACTAAAATTTCTTATAGTTAGGCCTATCTAATCAATTTTCTGTTTTGCAGGGTGGTTTAGACACGCAACACTAAGGTTATCAATTTTACTGCACTTTAAACTTCTGAGGTTATTTCCTATATGCATTTTGCTAGTATAACTAGTTGATTGCTAATAGCTGATTTGTCTTTAGATTTTCTCGTAGCACGTGGAATTTTTCTAAAATTTCTAATTGTTATTCAAAAACCTTGTTTCTAATTTGAGATTTTATTTCCTATGGAGATTTGTTTTTGTAGTCATTTTTGTCTTACTGTTTGTGTTCTTATAAAACTTAATGTTTTCTAAAAAGCAGATATTTACATCATTTTCCATCATGATTATAACTTTTGGAATTTATTTGAATTTTCATAAACTCTTTTGAAATTTATGGACAAAGTTGAAAGAGTATTGAACGACCTACTATGGCGTGGCAGATGCGCACTGCAGTCATTTATCTGGATTACGGAGACCGCGTGTTCACTGCAGCCAGTTGCGCACTGGCGAGGCAGGTGCTCTAAGTCAAAGTAATTTCAGGTATTCATAGGTTCTCGAATATTATTGAAGCTATGTCCTAAATCGTAAATTTTGATCTCTTGAGTTGTTTTGTTAATATGGATAAAGTTGATAGAAATATTCGGTAAATTAATATTATTTAAATCATTGCGCCAAAGGTTCATTGCAGCCAGATGTATACTACACTGGCGGGGCATGAACTCTAGGCAATGTGATTTCGGATATATATGATTTTCGGATACTATTGAGACTGCATCCATGTTATATACCATTTTTGATCTTTTATTGTCATTAACGATTTTACTATGAATTATCTTGATTTTGGCGATATTTAAATGTCGTAGCAATTTTCAAAAATCATTTTGTTACACAATGTTCCTTATATAAATTTCTCTTGGCTTTTCTAGAGTGTATTATGACAATGATAATGAACATACATATATGATTTTGATTTATGGATGATTTTGTCCTAAATGATTTTTCATAATTTTATAACTGTCTTTTGAGTACCATTTTTACCATGTGAAACTTTGATTTTTTTCATGTTTAGAATTTTTCTTGTCTAGATTGTTTTTACTTTGATCATTTCTAGAAAATCTTGATTTTGCTAGTTGTACGGATCCTAGGTTTAAACCAATTTTTATTTATTTATTTCTAAGTTTCGTGATTGATCAATCTTAATTGTGTTTATCATGCAATTTGAAATTTCGAGGACGAAATTTTTGTAAGGGGGGTAGATTTGTAACTCCCAAAATCATGTTTGGTAAATTTTAGGATTTTTCTAATTTTTCTTGAATTTAAATATTGTTTCTTACAAAAACCTAATTTTGATTAAATTAGTTGATTAAAATAAATTTCGGTTGTTAATGAATTTTCCTCAATTTGAAAAATATTTTTGAATACTAATTAGCGTATTTCAGATGAAGTACAATATTGTTAATATTATTAATATTGATTAAGTGGTAATTAGTTATTAACTGTTAATTATGATAAATAGTTTATTATTATTTTTCTTTACTAAATGTTACTATTAAGCTTGTGTAATTGATCATAGTTGCAAAGTGGTTTCTATTAGTAAACTTCTAAATGGATTCTATTTGACAAATATATTTTCAAAATTAATTACTATTAAGTAATAGGAAGTATAACTGTCTTTAGTCGACAGTTAACAGTGAGTATATTTATTAACTGAATTTTTTTATTAAATAAATTATTTTTCTGTTCCTGATAACTGATTTGATTATTGGAGGAAATAATTGGATTTGGAAAGCTATTTTGAAAATCATTTGAATTTGAAAAAAACTTGTTTGAATTTGAATTGCCTCTAACTAATTCTGTTACAACCTATTCTACTTAGCACCCAGATCTACCTATAATTACTGCTACTGCCACTGTCCAATTAACCCCAGATCTATAGTTATTTACTAATGTGCCATTCCCCCCCCCACACAGCCACACTGATTATTTTATTATAAATATCACTGTTCCCAATACACTGACATATCACGTCATCACCTGGCACTCTCCCTCTACAATTTTTCTCTTTCCTCTCTGTCCACTCATTTCTCGGGAACCGAGCCACCGCACCATCGCCGGAGACCGGCTGAGCACAGCTGCGCACCACGCGTTGAAGCCGAGCTCTCCTCCGACCGTTCGTCGCCGAGCTGGATCTAGCCACCGAGCAACCGGATCTGAAGTCCTCGGGGTCGACATCACGTCGCCGCTGCGCCCAGGCCTCGCCGTGGCTTCGTCGAGACGGATCTGCCCCGCCACCAGTCCAGACCCTCATCTTCACCGAGCTCCACTCGACGAACCACCGAGGCGATCTCTCCAGCCTTCAGTCATTCCAACACCATCGGTCGCGCCGGATCCAACGTACACCGCTTCTACCAGATCATCTCGCCACCACGTGGTCGAGTCGCCGCTGTTGCCGGGGGCATCGCCGACCGGAGCGCCCACCGAAGTCCGCCGCCTCTTCGACGACGGATCTGCCGAGGTCCCTCGATCTCGCTACATCCTCGGAGCCAGCACCGATCGGGACTGGATCGCCCAGGCCACCGCTGATACGATTCTCGAAGTGAGCTTCTTCATCACCTTCTTCTTGACCCCTCTCTTCTTGATTAGCTGTGGAGGTCTGAACTTTGGGCTGGGTTTCGAGTTAGAAATTACAGAAGTAGAGAGGAGTGAGAATAGTGGGAGAAAGAAGAAGTACGGGTTGAAGAGTTGAGTAATGGGGGTTCTGGTTGCTTGTGCATAGTGGAGTAGGGGTCCTTGTTTGGCTATGAGTGGAGTATGTGAGTGGGTTAGCTGTGGGAAAATGTGTTGGAGTGGAGTGAGGAGGAATAGTTAAAGAAGAAGGTGGGTTTTGTCAGAAGAGTGTAGACTCTTCCAATGTTTTATTTTGGTTTTATTCAGCTGAGGTTGACGTATGGAGAGAGTGGCATTGGGTTTCGGTTGAGTGGGTGAAGAGAAACGGCTAGTGAGAGGAATTAATAAAGAGTGTAGAGGTATTTTAGTGGTTCGGCTGAGTATATTTTAGTGGGTCGGTTGGCTTATATTGTGGGAATGGGAGTTGTTGGTTGAAAGAATAAATGGTAAGGAATGGTGTGGGCCGGGTTATAGTACAGTGTGGAATTGAGTGAGAGGACAGGTGGGGATGGACTTGTCATGTCGATTAGTGAAGAGAATAGGACTTCTTTTGATGGCTGCTCCTATATGTTACTCTCTCTGTCTTCTGTTCTCTTTTATTTTTATGTCTTTGTTTCATTTCCAAGGGACAGCATATTGAGTGCTGTGTAGGTGCTTGGGTTCATTTAAGAGAGTAATGGCATTTTCCCATTTAAAAGTGTGTTGTTATTATTAAATATTGTATATAGTACCTGCATAATAAATCAGTATGGTCACCATTTCACTACATTGTAATGTGCTGTGCTTTGGTTTCATTATTATTAATATTTATAAATTATTTTGGTTTAAGCTTTACTTATAAATTCAAAATGGGTATATTTACACCAGTTTAGTGATATTTACATCATATATATATTTTATTAGTAATTACTACTACTTTGCAAATTATTTCAAAACAGGATTCTATCTAACTATTATTATTTTAATAAAATGTTTCCAAATATTTCTAAATTATATAGTGTATGTTTCATGAGTATTTATGGTAATTAAACTATAATATTTTCTAAATATTGTTACCTTGATTCTTATCTAGAAATAGTTGAATTATCTAAAATTATATAGCTAATTGTCATTATTTAAAACCCTAAATAACTTGTACAAATATTATATAACAGGTGATCTACAACCATGCAGTACTACTCTCGTGCAACCAAACCGAGGCAAGTACACTGACTTGACTTGTACCTTGTTTTCTGTCTTACCTTCATATGCCATGTTCTTATATCGGACACGAATTACACACGATTGTCTTGTACCATTGTTCATTGCTTGTGCGTCATTGTTCATTGCGGGATTGGGGGAAATATTAGCTTTTGTGTGACCACACCCAATATAGTATTGAAGATAGCCTAATCGTACACGTCACGTACGATGAAGCCGTACCATATAGAATTGACTCATTGATTGATTGATTGATTGTTCCTAAGCCGGTCACACATTAGTTTTAATATTTCAAAAATGGTCACAATTGCATATTGATTGTCGTGATTGATTGCCTTGTACATTGATAGCCGTGTTCATTGTCTAGTATCTTGATTGTCATCCATTGCCTGCAGTTTTACATTTCATTTCTGGTACCACAGTTTCAGTTTCATTTCATGTTCTAGTTTCTGGTATTCTGGTTTCACCTTGTACTCTGGATCACAGATTACATTGTATATTGTCTAGTCAGGGTTGTACTTTGCTCTTTTCCTGATAGGATCGTTGCAGGTGAGTGGGAGATTACATGGAGCTGGTGATTGCTTGGATATTGTAGCTTTTTATTTCAGTTTATTTTTCTGGAGATTGTATCTTAGAGATTTCATTATTGTATATTATTTCTTTGGACCGGATTTGTCTCCGGCTGAGTTTGTATTTTAAAATACTTGATGGATATTGGTGACTTCTGGGAACGTTATAAAAGCTGTGATTTGGTTTACATTACATTGTGACTTTGAGTTTTCCTTAGTATTATACAGCTTACTTCGTCGTGTCCAACGACGAAGGCTGGGCGTGTCCGACTCGTATCCGATTATTCGGGAGCGGGTCGTGACAACTTTGGATCTGAAATCGCCTATCTGAAGCTTCAGATGAATCTTTCCCAAAGGCTCGCTTCGGCTTTGATTGAATCCCAGGATAGTAGTAACCGTCTTGGAGAGTTTGTGAAGAGGGATTTTTAGTTCATCCAATAGGCTCTTTGGCATGATGCTTATAGCAGACCCTGCTTCAATAAGGATACGATCTATCTTCATCGTATCGATATAACCGGTGTAGTAGAGAGGCCGATCATGTCGATTATCCTCCAGTAGCATGTCATCTTGTGTAAAGGTGATATTTGGGATAATCCCCAATACACTGTTGCAATGTAAGCAAGTGGCAGGTTCTGCATCTGGCTTCTTCAATTATGCAAGACAAGAGTCTGCTTGAAGAAGTGCTTCACTTAATGTCTCCCGAGTTTCTTTAGAAAGACGTAGAAGTTCAAAGAGGGACATTCTAGCTGGAGTATTAGCAAGTTGAGCTAGAATGTCGAAGTTATAAGGCTTCTGAAGTCCAAGAGGAGGGGACTTCTTGATTGGTTTATCAAACCGAGCCTGTTGTTTGCCTTTCTCTAGAGCTGTGGGTTTAGGAGGAATAGGTTCAACTGGGGTAGTTGAAGGAACAGGTGCAGTGGATGATTCTTCTTCAGGAGGAACATTAGGAGCGTCTTTATCAACAGGAGGGGTATCAAGAGTATCCTCAGGATCTTTGGAATAATCCTTTAGATAAGGTTTCCCTGTTCGAGTAGCACTAACAAGTGCTTCTTCTTTCTCTTTTGGCTCTGTGTCAGAGGTAGACCCAAGAGACGTCATATGACATGACTTAATTTTTCCAGCCTTCTTGGACTTTCGAGAAGTAGTATTTTGAGGAAAAGAAGATTCAAAATCTGCCACTAGATCAGGATGAATCCACATGATTTCTTCAGTTTCCAAAGTGATTGGCACTAATCCTTCAGATTGTGGAGGAGGAATATTTACTATCTCAAGAGTTGCCTTGGGAATAGGAACGATCCCACTTTCAAGGAGTTAAGGAGGGAAATCTCCGAATTGCATAGAGACGACGTTGGAGGTGACGGTCTTCTCTTTTGGAGTAAGGGAGATAGCTCCAGATTTAATCATTTCTTAGATCTTTCCTTTCAGTACATAACATGTACGAATTGTGTGACCCAATATTCTGTGATATGGACAGTATTTGGGATGATCTGTCTTACCAGCTTCATCAGGTTTCTTGATTTCAGGTAATTGTATTTTATTACCTTTCAGCAGACATTCAAAGATACCAAGGACATCGTCATCATCGAAAGAGTATTCTTCTTTGGGGCGAGGTGTTCTTGGTTATTGAGTTGTAGAGGTAGGAGAAGTTTGAACAGTTGATGCATCTTTGCTCTGAAGATTAACTTCAAGAGTTTCTTTTTCTTTGCGAACATTGTTTTTATTGTTAGTACCTTGACCTGTTTCTTTGGGAGTCATCTGCACTCCTAAACCTTTGAATGTTTCAGCACTAATTTCTGCAGCCTTGGCACTAACTATGAAAGAAGGCCAATCTTGGAATTGGGTGGATCCTGTCCACATGCTGATGATTGGCAACAAGTTTGATTTGTATGTGTCGATGGTGACAGCATCAGGAGTTCCAAGAGGCATCTTCAGAGCTTCTCTTCGAAACCGTTCAATGTAATCCTCTGTAGTTTCATTATTTTTCTGCTTGATTCTAATAAGAGCAGACATAGTCATGTCATTGAGCCCTTCATAGAACCGTTCAAGAAACATCTGTTTGAAACCGACAAATGAGGTAATGCTCCCATCTGGGAGACTTCTATACCATTCATAAGCCGTTTCCTTGAGACATCCAACAAACACCCGAGTAAGGAGGGCGTCGCTTGGTTGCAATTGATCAGTCATCACTTCAAAGTGATTAATAAACTGACTTGGAGAAGTGGTTCCATCATAGAATGAGATAGTAGAAGGCTTGTATTTAGGAGGATACGATACTTGCTTCCATTCTATCGGATAAGGTTGCTTGATGCCTAACCTTTGTAAACCATCTTTCTGTTTGAATGCTTCGAATTGAGTTTTGAGATTCTTCAATTCTTCATTAACAACTCCGGAAGATTGTGGAGTTGTAGCTTGTAGAGAATAGTTGGGAGGAGGAACAGCATTATAAGCACTACCCCCAGCTCCAGAGAGACTAGGATTTGGTTGAGCTGATCCAGGAGTATTGGATTGTACTGCTGGAGGAACTTGTACTGGACTTATATCAGTGTCAGTTGGTATGACATCTGGTACAGTCTGTCGATTTTGTATCTGAGCTGTCATGAGTTCATACATCGACTTCATAGTATCAGCCATAGACTTCATTTGCTGTTCCAAAGAAGCAATCCTTTGATCTTGAGGAGTCACCGAAGAGGAAGGTTCATTGTTCAATTCAGTATTCCCATCCACCATATATGTAGTGACTGTACGAGGGATTATTGATGAATTAGTGGATGTTGTATGCTCTGAATCACTGCTTCGTGCATCAAAGTCATTTATAGGAGAACTACCCCCAGTAGGAAGAGGTGGGAAGTTAGATTCTCCCAGAAATTCAGAATCATCTTCAGAGATCAAATTTCTTTGACTAGAAGCTAAGACTCTTGCTCTGGTGTTTCTATATACTCCATCTGGACTATCAGCTCTACCCCCAGTATCCCGAGAGGTCATGTTGACAGAAGCAAACAAAGGCTCATCTTCATCAGGCATAGGTTCACACTGAATCTGATTGAAGATAGATTGTCATTTTGTTTGACATCTGTATTGCATTGTGACTCTTGGCTGGAAGTCACATTCATGATCAACATGGTCATAAGCCATTGATTGACATCTGTATTGAATTATGACTCTTGGATAGAAGTCACACTCAGCATGGTCCTTTGACACAGAATCACTTCTTCTCTTCTGTTGAAGATATTTTCGTAAATCTGTTTGTGAATATTGAGGAGTATATTTCTTATTCTTGGGTCTTGATGGCTCTTGATTATATAGAGAATGATTAATATGAGCCACATAGTTTCTTGCATACTCTGCATCTGGATCTCTTATCCTTGTTTCCAACTGGTATGGTTTCTTAACACCAGAAGTGTTAAGTTTTGTTCTTAGATCAGTTGGAGGTAACACATTGGTTTTAGAAACATGGAGTTTTCCTTCCATTGACCTAGATATTTGCAGAGAAGGAAAAGTTGAACCACCCCCTTGATTAGGAGTTGGTAACAAACCCTCTTTTATGGACAGATTCTGTGCCCAATTCGAAGAAGTCATAGAAGAAGACACTAAGGAATGTTTCTTCTTAGACTCATTCAAGTTTTGAGACATAGAATGTCCAGAAGGAAGAGTAGTCAAAAGACCATCTTCTTTTCTTTGACTAACAAAATTGTCAGTCAAAGCTGTTCCTGAAGTAAAAACTACAGGAACAGAAGAAACAACTAAAGAGTTATTCCTTTTCGAAGGGACTTTGTGTGGAAGACCACCCCCAGTTCTAGTAGAACTTGGCAAAGAAGAAGAGATAGCTAAAGAGCTATTCTTCTTAGATGAAATACACGCTGAAACATGCTTGGTTAAAGAACCAATGCTGTTAGCGTGACTTTTGACTTTGGAAGTACACGCTGGAACAGACTTGGCTAAGGAGCCAGCACTGTTAGCGTGATTGTTGATTTTAGAATTACATACTGGAACAGACTTGGCTAAGGAACCAGTGCTGTCAGCGTGACTTTTGGGTTTAAAATTGTACGCTGGAACAGATTTGGCTAGGGAGCCAGTACTGTCAGCGTGACTTTTAATTTTGGAAACACACACTGGAACAGATTTGGCTAAAGAGCCAGTACTGTCAGCGTGATTTTTGGATGTGAGATTACACACTGGAACAGATTTGGCTAAAGAGCCAGTACTGTCAGCGTGACCTTTGATTGCTGTCATCTTCGAGCGCACAAGAGTGTGCGTGCTTGCAGTAGAGTTCTTGCCAGTGTTAGGAGTAGACACTGTGGCAGAGACTTCACCATTGGCTGCCAACTGATTCTTAGGGACATAGACAGAGTGTCCCTTCGACTTGGCAGTGATGATGGAGGCTGTAGTGGGCTTACCACTCTTAGCCCGCTGTATTTCTTCATAGGCGAGTTGATCGAATTTGATCGTCATCACCTTCTTCGTCGAGCCGATTGACGAAGTGTCGCATTGAGTTGTTGCCATCTCAGAAGAGGAGATGGTTTTCTCCAGCAGAGTCGCCAATTTGTTTTCCATAAATAAATTTCTTTATTTATTGTGTATCTGGGAAAATTACAACTGTGGGAATCTGATCTAGAAGACGATCACTTTATCCCTTGGACTATGCGAAGAAAAAAAGCTCTCAAAATTTTGACAGTAGATAACTATGTATCTGTACAATGAATGAGAAAAGAACTCTATTTATAGAGTCAAAAATAACTGTAAGGATAACTGACTTCACAGTCTATACCTAGTTAAAAATTACGCAGGATTTAACATACGCAAGACTGTGAGCAGTTACTGGACGTGGCCTGTAACTGTTGGATACAAGGCGATCATGCATGAGTCGTGTGTAAGTTATAGGACACGCAGGCGAGAGATCAGTGGCATGGCTGCCACGTACTCCAATTTGATGAAATCCACGTAGACTTGTTGAAGACGAAATCCACGCAGACTCAGGGTAGAAAGCTTCAAAATCCACGCAAACTTGGGGCAGGAAGCTTCAAAATCCACGCAGATTTGGTGAAAAAAACTTCAGAATCCACGCAGACTTGAGGAAGAAAACTTCAGAATCCACGCACGATTGAGATGAAGATCTCACAAATACACGCAGACTTGAGATAGAACTGCCAGCTGTCTTGATTTGGCGTGCCTCGACTGACACAAAATCTCTGACAGTGATTGCTTTTGTCAGTCGCATTAAATGACAAGAAGCTCTTTTGGTACACCAACATGACGAAGGTTGAGTCTTGCTGAAGAAGATTTCGAAAATCACGCAATAGACGGCTGTGATCTCTCGAATTCTGTGCATACGTGACATACGAAGAGACATTCTTCGACTGTTGTGCTGTCAGTCATAATTACTCTCTGACAAATGATGAGTTGTCTCCTCAGCGTGATTTGTAAATATTGTCTTGATCAACTGAGCGTGACTTTTGAATCTGTCCTGATCAACTCAGCGTGACTGTCATTTTTAAAGGCCTACAGATGGATCGTCACCTTCTGGCAGATCTGGAGAGTTTGGGCATAGAGGTGATAGTTCCTGGGTTCGAGGCACAGATGTAGGGTCTCCAGGTCCAGTCAGAGCTGATGGACAGAGTCAGGGCAGCTCAGTTTGAGGATGAGGCTCTGAGGGTCATCAGGGAGCAGGTCAGGGCAGGACTGTTGGATGAGTTCTCTATAGCGGGGGATGGGTCGTTGAGGCATGGTACCGGATTGTGCGTGTCGAGCGGAGGACTTCGGGAGGAGGTTCTTCAGGAGATGCACCGTTCTCAGTACTCTATGCATCCTGGGGCCAACAAGATGTATAGAGACTTGAGACAGCATGTTTGGTGGTATGGCATGAAACATGAGGTGGCTCAATTCGTTTCTAGATGCTTGGTGTGCCAGCAGGTGAAAGCCGGGAGGCAGAGACCTGGTGGATTGCTCCAGCCACTACCCATTCCTGAGTGGAAGTGGGAGCATATCACTATGGACTTTGTATCTGGGCTTTCGCGCTCTCTAGGAGGAAAGGATACGATTTGGGTCATTGTTGATCGATTGACCAAATCGGCCCACTTTTTGCCTTTCAAAGTGGGTTTGTCTACAGAGAGGTTGGCCGAGATGTACGTGCGGCAGATAGTCCGATTGCACGGGATTCCAGTGAGTATAGTCTCCGATCGGGACAACCGATTCACTTCCCACTTCTGGAGGAGTTTGCAGCTTAGCTTGGGCACATCGCTCAAGTTCAGTACCGCATACCACCCCCAGATAGACGGGCAGTCGGAGAGGATGATTCAGACCCTCGAGGATATGCTGCGTACCTGTGTCTTGGACTTCGGGGGATCTTGGGAGGACCACCTTCACTTGGTAGAGTTTGCTTACAACAACAGCTACCAAGCCAGTATAGAAATGTCACCTTTCGAGGCTCTATACGGACGGAGGTGCCATACTCCCTTGTCTTGGGATGATGTCGACGAGAGGGTGTTGCTTGGCCCTGAGTTGGTAGTGGATGCTGCGGAGAAGGTCAGGGTTATCAGAGATAGACTTCGGGTGGCGCAGGATAGGCAGCGGCATTGGGCCGATAGCCACCGGAGGCCGTTGGAGTTTGAGGTATAGTTTAGATTTTTCTAGTATTTGAGTCTGATTGTGATTGTTTTAGATCAAGCTCTAAGCCTTATGTTTTTTGTTCTAGGTTGATGATCTTGTGTTCCTGCGGATTTCTCCGACGCGTGGCACGATTCGTTTTGGTGGCGGCGGGAAGTTTAGTCCACGATACATCGGACCATTCCGTATCTTGGACAGGGTCGGTGCAGTGGCTTACTGACTAGAGTTACCATCCGCACTAGAGGGAGTGCACTGCGTGTTCCACGTGTCGCAGCTGAGACGGTACGTGGCAGATCCCAGTCACGTCTTGGACCACTCCGAGATCGAAGTGGGACCGACACTCAGCTATCCAGAGAAGCCGGTTGAGATCTTGGACCGAAGAGAGAAGGTGCTCCGGAACCAGGTCATTCCCTTGGTTCGCGTTGCATGGAGACACCACTCTCCAGGTGAGTTTATCTGGGAGAGGGAGGACGACATGCGGGAGCGATTCCCATATCTCTTCGAGCCTTGAGGTAAAATTCTTTCTTTCTCTTCCTTGTTCAATTCATGATTGCTGTGTTAGTTCTCATTCAATTTCGAGGACGAATTTTTTTTTAGAAAGGTAGATTTGTCAACCCCAGTTTTTGAATTAGGGGTATTTTCGTCATTTTCCAAGTTTTATAATTTTTGGGAATTTTATTTGATTTTATATGATTTTTAGGAATTTGTTTGATTTAGTTTGAATTATATCCAACTTGGACTTAAGTTGGAGACCCGGGTAGCCCGGACCCTAGTGGGACCCACATACTAGCTGGGCTTGGCCCACATGCCGTCCTAACTAGACTAGAGACCAATAAACCATACTCCCATGGTTTAACTAGTCAATTAGAGGCTTAATTAGTCGAATTAGAATTAAACCGAAACAAACCAAACCAAACCCGAACCGAACCAAACTAAGTTTATTGGGTTGGAGGCTTAGTGGATCCACACCCAAACCCACCAAGCCCTCCCCTTTGGCCGGCCATGATAGAAGCAACCCCCTCCCCTTTGCTTCATCACAAAGCAATCTCTCTCTCTCTCTCTCTCGCTCTCTCTCTCTCTCTCTCTCTCTCCATTTCACTTCTTTCTTCAAAGCTCTTTCTTCAAGCAAACCCATTTCTAGGTATGCATTTAATTCCTATTTAATTCCTCTTTTGCAATTACCCCTTCACAATAAATGTAGAGGAGACCCCCCTCTACATTTTGCCCATAGAATTTGTAGGTTTCCCTAGAAAATCTAGTTTAGGGAAAATTGGGATTTTCTTAATTAGAGTGATATATATATATATATATATATATATATATATATATATATATATATATATGTGTGTGTGTGTGTGTGTGTGTGTGTGTGTGTGTGTGTGTTTGTGTGTGTATATATATTTATGTGTATTGTGTGTGAGAGTGGTGGTGATAGTGTGTTTGTGTGAGAGTGGTGGTGGTGGTGTCATGAGAGGAGTGAGTGTGTGTCTATATAATTATATGTGTGTGTGTGTGTGTGTGTGTGTGTGTCTATATAATTATATGTGTGTGTGTGTCTATTTATATATATATAGATATGAGGGTGTGTATGTATTTATATATAGATATGTATGTGAATGTATATATATATATATATATATATATATATATATATATATATATATATATATAGAAGAATAGGAAGTAGGAGTAGAAGATGAAGAAGAAGAATAAGAAACAAACAGCAGCAGCAGCATTCGCAGTGGCAGCAGCAGCAACAATTGCATAGCAGAAATATATATATATATATATATATATATATATATATATATATATATATATATATATATATATATATATATAGAAGAATATGAAGTAGGAGTAGAAGATGAAGATGAAGAAGAATAAGAAAGAAACAGCAGCAGCAGCATTCGCAGTGGCAGCAGCAGCAACAATTGCATAGCAGCAGCAGCAGCAGCAGTAGATAGGAGCAGCAACAACAGCACATAGCCCCCCCTTTAACCCCTTAACCCCTTATATAACCCCCCCATATGTATATATATGTATAGATATAGATATATATGTATATATATAGATAGATGTATATAGAAATTAGAAGAAGAAGATTAGAAGAAGAGGAAATTAGAAGAAGAGGGAATTAGAAGAAGAAGATTAGAAGAAGAAGAATAGGAAGACTTAGAAGAAGAAATTAGAAGAAAGAATAGGAAAAAAGAAAAGAATAAGAAGAATTAGAATTAGGAGAAGGAGAAGGGAAGGAAGAGTATTAGTATAGGAATGTGGGAAATTAGATTAGAAAGGTTAGAGAGTGAGTCGGAATGTGGTGAAGGGGTGAAATCGAGCTCCGAGTGTCGGAACGCGATGAAACTTGGAGGAGACCTAGATTATGTGAATTAGACTTTGCGGGTATGCTCCCGAGTTGAAATTGGAGTTTTAGAACGACGGTATCGTACCGTACCATTGTGTATCTTGAGATATTCAAGATATCGGCAATAGGCCGTACGATGGACTGGATAACCTACTACCCTAGGAAGCTTGGTAGGTAACGAATGTATAGGCTAGTATCCTACTACCCTAGGGAGCACGGGTCGAAATACCAAGCGTAGGTAGGCTAACTTGGTATTTGCCTAGGTTAGAATTTACCTTTATAAAGGGTAAATTAAGATATTGGCCTACGGCCAAGATACGGGATTCGGAGTCCAAGATAGACTCGGATATGGGTTGTATGGGTTGGTAATGATTAAAAATAGTCGTCTAGACCTAGTCTTGACCTTGGTTGACCATGGTTGACTTTTTAGACCAAAAGTCAACTATGGGTCAACACTTTACCCAATTTAGTCCTAAATTCTATTAGACTTGAACGGTTGATCAAAAGTCAATTGTTAGTCACCATTGACCTAGGGTTGACCTAGAGTTGACCAGAGTTGACCCATTGACCAAAAGTCAACTGTAAGTCAACTTTTGACCTAGTTTGATACGGATTGACTTTCAATACTCTTCCATGACCAAGGTTGACCTAACTAGACGTGTCTCGACCTAGAATGACTTAATAGGATTTAAATTGATTTGAATTTACTTCCTAAACATAGTATTGATACGTCTTGTTCTCTATAGGTCCTCGAGATGCTGCATTGGATCCGGTCGACATATTTTATCATATCACAGGCGAGTACATTCTCTGATAACTTTTTTCTAATTTATGATAACTGTTATGATTCATGTACTTAGTGTAGATATGCTTATTCCTGACACATGGTTCTCACGGATTGGTATTCCTGGATCTCGACGAGCGATGTTTCTCCTTCTTAGGTTGGGATGTATTGTGCAAGCTCCCTTGTAGCTCTTGTTCAATATATGGTCACCGATTCTAGAGAAGATTAGCTCCCTTCTCATAGAATCCCGTGCAGTGACGTGTCCTGTTTGGATCCATTCTACCAATTGGGGTAGGGGGAGTAGTAGCGTATGCCTGTGATCAGATCCATCCCGCATTCCCGAACAGTATTAGTCATATACCGTACTTATGACTAGCCAGGCCAGTTCTTGATAGGTACCCAAGCCGATCATAAGTTGAAACTGCTACTCACACACATTGGATATATGACTTACCTTGATTTGTGTACATACCATGATTCAGTTCTACTTTCTTGTTCTAGCTCTAGCTCTACAGCTTACCATGCCATGATACATATATGTACACTCCATGATTTTATTGTATATGCTCCATTTACAGTCTTATAGCTTTTATTCTATCTTGAGATCTGTTATGAGATATATGTACTCGATCCATCCTGACCGGATATGTTGAAAATATTACAGATGCTGATGAGGGGGATTGCAGTACCTACTACGATCCGGATGACATAGTGGGCTTAGACTTGGAGACCTTGGTCCAGCAGGGCTTAGCTCCGCCTGGCGAGACTTTACCTATTGTTTAGTTAGAGTAGGTCTTTTGTACTGGACCTTGTCTCCAGTTACTTTCGAAACTTATATTTTGGCTTGTATTAGAGACTTGGACTTGGACTTGTATATTATTTGTGTTTGGACTTGACAGGTTATATTTTATTGTCATATTGTCTTTATCTTTCAGTCTTTACTTTATCATCTTAGAGTTGTGATTGTGCACTTATATATTATCATTGCTTGTCCTCCGTTCGGAGTTGACCATATTCTCGACAGGTTTTGATATTATATATAAACTGTTGTTAGAGTAGAAAACCTACAGCGTTCCATGCCATTTTTACGGTGAGGGCTGGGCGTTGTTACGTACACGTCATGACAATGCCGTACACCGCTCTTTTGGGATGATGTTGGGGACAGAGTTATGCTTGGGCCAGAGATGATCACAGATGCAGCAGAGAAGGTCGGGATGATCAGAGATAGGCTCAGAGTCGCTCAGGACAGGCAGAAACATTGGGCCGATGCTAGTCGCAGACCGATGTAGTTCACTGACGGAGATATGGTGCTAGTGAAGATATCACCTACTAGAGGGATGATCCGGTTCGGACGAGGAGGCAAGTTGAGCCCCAGATACATCGGGCCATTCGAGATACTTGGCAGGATCGGAGAGGTAGCTTACAGGGTTGCACTTCCACCCAACCTAACAGGAGTTCACGATGTCTTTCATGTTTCTCAGCTGAGGAGATATGTTCCGGATCCCAGCCATGTGCTAGATCATTCAGAGTTGGAGATCGGACCGAGCCTTACAGTTACTGAGCAGCCAGTGGAGATATTGGACAGGAGGGAGAAGAGGCTGAGGAACAAAGTTATACCCTTGGTACGATTAGCTTGGAGCCGTCACTCTCCGGGTGAATCTACTTGGGAGAGGGAGTCGGACATGAGGGAGAGATATTCTTACTTGTTCGAACCAGAAGCTGCGAGGGAACCACATGTTCCCGCTTGATACCTTAGAGATTAGTCTTAATAATAAGCCTTAGTCATTCTTTGCATTGTTTGTTATGTTAGAAAGTTTGTAGAGTTTTCTATCTTTGTGAATTTCGAGGACAAAATTTTTCAAGGAGGGAAGATTTGTAAGCCCCTAGATTTCAAAATAGTATTTTTACAATTTTAAATTTACATTTATATATTTAAAATAAATTAATATAATTGTTAGAAATTTTTCTAGAATTTTTAATTAATTTTTAAATAATTTTTAAATCAAAATATATTATTTTGTAATTAATTGAATTATTTTAATATCATTTTGTAATATTTGAATTTGTTTTAATATCGAATTGAAAATACATGAATTGTTTTAATGGCGGTTTGTAAATTATAATTTGCAAACCGATAGGCGCAGGGTTGTTTTGCAAAGCTCCAAACTATGGGGGCCTTGCTGCAAACTACCAGTCACCCCCCACGACTTTCTCTCTCCTCTCTCACCTGCCCCCGATGACCGAGCGGCGACCGCCACCGCGACACCGACCTAGCCCCCTTTTTACCGCCCTACCCTCTCTATAAATAGCCCCAAACCTTAAGCCTAATCTATTTTTTCGACACCCAGCCCAGCCTAACCGCCGCCTCCACTTCTCCTTCTCCGGCCACTTCGCCTGAACCCTAGATCTAGGTTTTCCTTCACCACCGTCCACCTCCCGACGAGCCACCACCGCCAACCGACGCGTCTCGACGCGCTGACCCCCGTTCTATTTTTCTCCGTCGACGAAGACGCTTCCTCCGCCCTGTCGCAGCATCAACTGCACGCTCGACTTGGACACATACGTGTCTTTTAGCCTCTCGTGTCCTGTTGTGTCTTGTATTCACCTATGTGACTCGCGGAGTCTCGACGAATCTCGTGGTAAATCTGGACACGTCTAATTCGAGTCGTACGTGTCGTACACGACCCGGACACTTGGACTCGACCGATCTTCGTGTCCTTAACTGTCAGAACACGAAGTTTGTGCTATCGGGTTTATAACCCGTTAACCTAAACCCTAATAAATTTAACTAAAACCTAACCCTAACAACTGACCCGGGCTGACCTCCTGGCCAGCCCGACCGCGCTAAAGCCCCCCTGCCCCTGGTCGAGTTCGAGCCCCCCTTTCCTTCTTTTTGTTTTGTTTTGTTTTTAGTTTATTATATATATGTATATATGTATATATGTATTTATATATATATATATGTATATATGTATATGTATTTATGTATATATATTATTATATATATACTATTATGTATATATATATATATATATATATATATATATATATATATATATATATATATATATATATATATATATATATTATATTTAGTATTTTTATATATGTATATGTATATTTATTATATGTATATATCCATTATATATAATAAATATACATATACATATATAAAAATACTAAATATATATATATATATATATATATATATATATATATATATATATATATATATATATATATTTATTTATTTATATTTATATATATATATATATTTATATATATATATAAATATTGTTGTTGTATATTTATATATGTATTTCAAATTCTACTTTGTACAAAATATTATTATGTAAAATTTTACAAGTTATTTTATTATATAATTTTGTGACTTGTATATTTTACCACTTTAAAATATATTATTTATATTTAAATTCCTGTATTTTATTAATCATGCCAATTGATGTCCAAACCTAGCATGGGTTTTGGGGCCCAATTGTGTCTAATACATTCAGAGTCTGTACAAGTCATATTGGACTTGATTCATGACTCTGGGTCCTGTATCTGGACTTCGGTTCAATTTTGAATACATGGACAAAATAGTAAATAATTAATTAATTGTTTTCCAAAAATTGTTACTTGCTGTTTTTGAATTTTTATATATATTTTAAGTGCTGTAAAAATTTGGATAAAATTGTATTTAAATACTATTTTAATTTAGCTAATTTATTATAATTTTCCAGCATTTAATAAGTACTTTTAGTATTTTATAAAAATAGGAAAATAGAACTCATTTTCAGGATTCATATGTTTGCTGATTTTTAATAAATATCTATGAAGGTTTATAAATTCCAGAAAAAATTAGTATAAATTTCTATAAATAACAAGGATCATTTTAATTTTATGTAAAATTAAGCTTTTTGTCTATCTCAAAAATTGTTGGAACACATTGTACAGTTTGATTTATTTATTGAATAGTTACGACTTGCAATATTTTTTGTTGTTTTGAGTTATAGTCGTATTGAACCTCACCCCGCACTAGTGTAAAGACCCTAGAAAGTTAGTTTAGGTATTGTGTCGCCCCACATTGGTCTCCTATGCTAAAGTCATCATTTGGCTAGGTGTCCAGTCAGAAAGTCGTATCACACAACTAGTGTCTTAGTGTTTAACTTAGTATAAAAACTAAGTTTATGTGTTATTTCTACAGTGACGAGTCACCAGGCTTCTATAGCATTTCTATCACTGCTTTGCTTTGCTAAAGGCAAGTACTTCTACAAACTTTACATACTGTTACAACAATGAACTGCGATTCCAACCATGTTAAATGCTGATCCTTGGGATAGCAAGTTAAATCTTCACATGTTACATTATTTATAGTACCTACCATGCTTATACTGCTCTCAGTATCCA
The DNA here is from genome assembly GCA_029216955.1 of Iris pallida. Lineage (NCBI taxonomy): Eukaryota > Viridiplantae > Streptophyta > Magnoliopsida > Asparagales > Iridaceae > Iris > Iris pallida. The sequence continues at coordinate 17,265,292 of JANAVB010033420.1, forward strand.
CCATACTTTATACTGTTCTCGTATTACTCACATGTTAGAATATGGGTTATGGAAAAACTAATAGTTGAGTACGTGATCATGCCCCCTTCTCCGTATGTATTTACCGAGCAAAGTTTTATTTTATATGATTACTGCGCCGTAGGCCTTTATCTCAAAGCGGATTTGTGCGTATGTACATCTATCGCCGTATCACTTGTACGGAAGTACATTTCATTATGTGCCCCTGCACATTATACACCTATTGACGATCACGTACATGCTACAGTTTTAAACATTACATATACATCCGTCTCTATGACATGTGTTATTGCCAAGATAGATTATGATGTGCCATGATTCCAGTTTATTACATTCTTGTTCATTTCATGTTTCGTATATTTAGTTTGCTAGAATCAGTACTTGCTCCTGTCCTGACAGGATAACGTTGTAGGTATACTTACTGATGAGGAATTGCTTTATGATTCCTATTATGGAGTTGCCGCCGAGGACCAGGCTTTGTCTTACGAGGATGTACCTGCGGGAAAACTCGTCTAGTTGTCTATTTACTTTGGACTTTTGAGAGTAGTCATGTATTAGACTATGTATTTTGTGACTTGACCTGTATCCAGCTTTACATTTTGGACTTGTACTTGGATCTTATTGATATACGAGACGATTTTTGTGTTTGGGACATTTACGACTCTTTATTATATATAGAACTGTTAGCACATTTTTATCTTGTTATCTTTAGAACAGCTCACTACGCTTTATCTCAAGCGTAGGCTGGACATGACTTGGTCCGGCCCAACAATTTAGGTAGCGGATCGTGACAGAATCTTTGCGACTCAAGTTACAAGAATCTCAAGTTATCATTGAGAAAAAGGATGATGAGATTCAATCCCTCAGAAGGGCTTATGATTTTGTTATGCATAAAGTTCAAGCTGCAAATAGAAGAGAATATGATACTTCTACTAAGTATAATGATCTTAAACTTTTTGATACGTTAAAATAAAACTAAATGAATATCTTAAACTTAATTTCAGAAGGGCTTATTTCAGTTTTTCAACTTGATATCTTTAACTTTTTTGTACAACTTAATACCCTAAAAAAATAGATAAAAATAATTATGTCCACCCCCTCGCTAGACATTATTGGATGGGAGGGCAGCCGGGGCAGGGGTGAAGGTGGATGGGGTGTTGGGTAATAAATGAATAGTGCGTCCTTTTTTTGATATTAAGTTAAAAATAATTTAATAGTTGATGGTATCAAATTTTAAAAATAAAGTTTAAGATATTAAGTTAAAAAACTAAAACACTTGAGGGTAATATGTTGAAATTAAAATTTACTTTTGGCTTTTTCTATGGGAACTACAACAATTACTGGGGGCGTCATTTTACTAGGGGACAGCCCAGGTTTGAGGTACTTTTACTGAGGACGTCCCGAAAATTACTTGGGGCTATCCCAACCCCCCCAAACCCTCTCTTTCATTTCATTATCATTTTAAAATTTTCTCTCTTCAAAACCCTCTCAAAACCCTCTCTCAAAAAATTCTCTACTCTCCAAAACCCTTATACTCTCTCCATAATCCACTCTCCAAAACCCTCTCTCAAGAACCCTAAGTCTTCCAAGATCATCAATGGCACCGAAGAAGAACCCGTCATCACAAGCTAGGTATGTTTCCTAATTATTGTATAATTTATTTTACATTTCAAAGTACATTTCGATTCTTTGAGAAATCTCTTAAATGTTATTATAAATTAGGTTAGAATAATTCAAAGTACATTTCGAAATCGAAAATCTCATATTTTATCGTTTAAACGTAACCTAACTGTTCGTCTGGTCGTCGTCCCTAAGGACTGCAGACGACGGGGAAGTCCTACTGTCAAAGTGGACTGCCATGCAGTAGGCAGTCCTGTTATAAAACAGGACTGCAGGAAACCTGACAGTCCTGTTATGAAACAGGACTGCCATCTCTCTGGCAGTCCTGATAGAATAATGGACTGCCAGGAGCATGGCAGTCTTGAAGGCCAACTTCACAATTTCTTTTACATCCATTATTTAATACTAACCCTATGTTGTCCTGTAGTCCTGTGGCCGCTCCCAAAAGAAAGCGACCCCCCCACCGCATCCTTGCGCAGGGAACGTAGTGAGCGGCCACGTCCTCTTGAGAGACCAATCAGAATTTCAGAACCGCAGCAACAAGGGGAACAACCACACCGAGGACGTCCAGAGCAAAATATTTCCTACCGGTCTACAAAATTTGGCTAGATATGCCTACAAGACGCAGGACAGTGCTCTCATATCGGCTTTTGTGGAGAGATGGCATCCGGAGACCAACACATTTCATCTCCCAGCTGGGAAGATAACCATTACCTTGGATAACGTCTATCAGATACTGGAGTTGCCGGTGGAGGGACGCGCCATGACAAATGAATATTTATGTACTGAGAAGGATTTCGAGTGGTATGATCGTATAGTTGATTTTGTAGAAGCGAACCTTGGGGTGGAGGCCACTACCTTTACAACCCTGCCGGGCTTCAAGAAGTCGTACGGCATTCCTCTGTCATGGTTAGTGGAGAATTTCAAAGGCCCGCAGGATTGAGATGATGAAACCGTTGAGAGGGTGGCCCGGGCATACATGCTCTTCATACTTGGATCGGTTGCCATTCCAGACAAGTCGGGAACCTCTATACATGCTAGGTATCTCGCGAACCTATCTGTTATAGACGATGTAGGAGCCATATCCTGGGGCAGCGGTATACTTGCTAACCTTTACCGCGAGCTTGGTATAGCATCTCGTGTCGGAACCAAGACCATGGCGGGATGCCAGACTCTACTCCATGTAAGAACATTTCTAACATTTTAAACTAATATACTAGCTAGATTTTGTTGTTAATTTATTGACTACTCATTTACAAATTGTATAGGCATGGATATACGAGCACTTTTCGATGCTCAGGAGGGGTGAGCTGAACCCACGCTATGAGGAGCACCTTCCTAGAGTGTTTCAATGGAAGCCAACTCAGCTAGAAACTAAAAATCATGAAACGCTGGTTTCCATTCGTGATGCTCTGGATAATTTGGTGCTAGAAGAGGTTAGTTGATAGCGCGTAGATAGTGTAGACTATTTATGGTATGCTTATTTGTTGACTATTTTCTTTTAACTTTTGTCCTACAGATAGTTTGGCACCCATACCGGGATCTCCGGCAACAAAATCGCCATCTGCAACCAGTATCTCTATTTCATGGTATAATCACATGCTATGATATTACGGAGCCTTACATGCCTGATAGAGTACTTCGTCAGTTTGGCTTCGTACAAACCGTGCCGCAGCGCACATTAAAGTTATTGGAGCCTCCGTGTGGGACCCAACCTTTGAACTACAAGCCGCCCTATTTCGACTGGATGACCGACTGCTACTCCGAGTGGCAACGACATTTGCTGGGGGAAGAACTTAGACAACCGGTGCAGGAGATGCACGACTGCAGCGACGACTACATACCGTACTACTTGGCAGTCGGACATCCTAGGTTGTCGAACCCTAGAAATCCAGGGACCGTTGTCGTTGGAGCTCTAGGACCTCTGCCTTCAAAAAATGTCCTGTATGCTTCATTGGTCAGGATGGTAAGTTTATAAATTATAGTTTGTAACTAATTTTAAATTTAACTCTCTTCATTGACGTTTTGTTACCATTGACAGGCTACTCGGGTGAAGGCTTTGGAGAAATCCCTCCGATCGGGCTGCCAGAACGATGAATGTGTTAATATCGCGAACCAGTTGGAGCATATCGACCACACTGTCGATTTTCCTGTCATGCAAAATCGGGAGGCACGTACGAAGGCCCGGCATGATCACTGATTTGATTATGATGTTTAACTTGTACTTTGGAAATTGTGATCTTTAACTTGTTGGATATTGTGATGTTTAACTCTATTATTTTGGAAATTGTCATGACTTTGGATTTGAGGAAATTGTGATGATTATGATGTTTAACTTGTTGGATATTGTGATGTTTAACTGATTTGATTATGATGTTTAATTGTCATGTACATTCGTAATTGTGATATTGTGATGTTTAACTCTCTTAATTGTAATGTAAATTAATAATTGTGATATTGTCATGTTTAACTGATGTTTAATTGTCATGTACATTCATATTGATTATGATAAAACTCACACATACAGTGAGTTTTCATCAGGACTGCCAGACCACTGGCAGTCCTAATGTGAATGAGGACTGCTAGTGGTCTGGCAGTCCTGATGAAAACTCACTGTGTGTGAGTTTGATCAGGACTGCCAGACCACTGGCAATCCTAATTTGAATGTGGACTGCCAGTGGTCTGACAGTCCTAAGCAAAACTCACTGTGTTGGTCTGGCAGTCCACATTCAAATTAGGACTGCCAGTGGTCTGGCAGTCCTGATCAAACTCACACACAGTGAGTTTTCATCAGGACTGCCAGTGGTCTGGCAGTCCTAATGTGAATGAGGACTGCCAGTGGTCTGGCAGTCCTGATGAAAACTCACTGTGTGTGAGTTTTGAACTCACACACAGTGACTTTTCATCAGTTTTCACACAAGTACTTAACATATATTTGACACGAGTAGGATATTTTACACAAGTATGATATTTTACACAAGTATGATATTTCACACACACACGTATAGCAGATAGGAAAAAGTAAAAAACAAAAAACATATATTTGGCTTTACATTTCAAAATGATATACTTTAATGTTTACAAAATGGGTCATCCATATACAAAATGTTTACAAAATGGGTCATCCATATACAAAATGTGAAAACATCATTCAGTCGATTTCGACGTCGTAGTGGCCAACCGGTAAGTCTCTTGGCTCCTCCATCTGCAACAGTTTCCTACAATGATTGATTTGATGATTAAAAGGCCCGGTCTAGGACTTCGCTTCTGCCGGTGCTAGTTTGTACCAAACTGTTGTAGGTGGAGGAATCGGAGAATGACCGATCATCCTTAGCATAACAAAGTGATCTTTGATTTGACCTATAGTACATAGATTAGTTTGTTTGTGCTCCGCCGGAGGAGCGCACATCGGAAAAAAAGTATTGCGAATCCCCGCCGAAAAAAGTACAACATGGATCCGGTACCGATTAGCAAATAAATACAAGGCAGACGGGACGGACATGTAGCGGTCTGGCCCGGTAACACTGTCAGTACAAGGAATACCTGTCAACAAACTTGCAACTGTTTCTTCGCTTAGGATGCGGGAGTATAATGGAAGACGACTCTCTAATTCCTCGTACAGCTCCTGCCTCACTTGCCTCCATCCGTCTTTGTTAGAATAACCGAGATGTATTGCAAGCACATGAAATCCGCAATGGCCATCCGTCTTTTTCAGTTTCTCCAACGCCCATGTGTAGTCTTCAACTTTCTCACTCTTCATGAAGCAAAAAGCAACTGGAAATGTTTTCCATGTAGAGGTGAAGCCGACAACATGAAAGAGAGGCATCTTGAACTTATTGGTCTTGTATGTGCAATCAAGAACTAACACGTCGGCGAAATTTCGAGCCAAATGTGTGCAATCGGGATGAGCCCAAAAGAGTGAAATGACTTCATTGCTCTGGGGATGTCTTCTATGGTGCTCAACATAATAATTATCTCCAAGCAACTTCATCACTTATTGCATCGCCATTCTCGATTTCGACCGAATGGCGTTAGAAGAAGATAGGGCGTTGTATATTGACTTCATTGTAGACTTGTTCTTCTCATCTTCATGTCGTATGACGGAATATATTTGTCTCGGTGCAACTCCGGAATTGGACAAGTCTTCCACTATCTTCTTCTCCGTAATGTTCAACCGTCCGACATACGGATGACCCAATAGTGTTTCGACAATCTCGTGGTTGTGGATTCCATTCATGACTTGGACTGTCCACTTTGCTTCTTCATCCTTTCTAATATAGATTTTGAACGGACAACCACATTTTCTCGTTCCAACATTTCTCTTTGAAACTTTACTTTCGATAACTTTATCCTTCTTATGGCTTCTAAACACACCACCTCGTTCACATGAAACCACAGTGGTTTGTTGTCCCGGACGATTTCGGGCCGATCTTGATACACAAGAACTATGTTGTTTGTCCGTCCAACTTTTCGGCACCAATTTAGCGCACCTTCGTATGATTCAAAACACATATCGGTCCTGAATAAATGGCCTACATCGACGCCAATTGGAGCAGCTACCTCGATACCGGAAGATGATAAGTCCTACAATATAACTTAAAGTTAATAAAATAAAATAACACAACACAAAAAATGTGCAAACTGCTGCCAAAATGTAGGAATGCAGAAGGCAAGGCAGTCCTTGCAATAATCAGGACTGCCAATTCACTGGCAGTCCTTTCAATAATCAGGACTGCCACAACTCTGGCAGTCCTGATTATTGAAAGGACTGCCGCAGTTTGGGCAGTCCTGTATGTAGAGGTGGACTGCCCGCGTATTGACAGTCCTGTCCCTAACAGTCCCAAATTACACCCGACATGAATGTTACAATTGGCTTACCAAGAGTGCATCCGAAGCAAGAATGTGTTCTTCGGACATATCGGGACGAGAGTCTGCTACATTCGATGACCCGGGTTCTTCCATGTTCCTTTTTTCTAAATTAAACACATATAAATCATTATTTACATGTGAAATTATTGTGAGATAGTCTACAAATATATTAATTAGATGACATACCCATTAACGGATGAAGTCGATGACACTGTAACGAAAATTTGGACCCTAAATCTTCACAATGTCTTGGTTGGGAGACAATTTGGGTTAGGGTTTACAAATTTATGACCTAGAAATTCTTAGGGTTGGAGAAAAGAGTGGAGGAGAAGGAAAGAGTAGAGAGAGAAGAAGGGAAATAAAATTAGGTTGGTATTTATATGATATCTTGGGCTAGCCCCAAGCAAAAATTTTTGATGGCAAACTTGTAATTTTTCCAAAAAATTTTGAGATAGCCCCAAATAATTTTTGTGGTGCCAATAGAAAAAGCCTTATTTTTTTTATGAGTTGTTAAGAAAAGAAAAAGAACGTGTTGCTTTACAAGAAACCAAAGTATAAGAAGCCACCAATTACCAATCCCAAACCGAACCTTAGAGCCCAAATTTGTCCCTTAAAATAGTAATTTCTCATGGAAATACGTCCATTGTTTGGTCTCATTCACCGAAAGCGACTCTCTTTCTGAAACCCAAACTATTAATTTGCATTCCAACTGCTTGCTGAAATGCCCAAGTGAGTCCTACATTATGAGGAACACAATGGATCCCAGTTGCTTGAACATAAGAGCAGCCTTAGTTTCATCCTCGCTTCTTTGGACAACTCAATCATGACTAGAAGTCCCAAGCACATAATTCTACATTTGCTCATAATTTCTTGAACTCGTTGTAACAAAAACCTCCTAAAACTCGTTATCGGTATAGTTAACTTTTGTAACAAAAGCCTATCATGACAATTCTTTACTAGTTACAAACCTGGAAGTCTTTTCTTTTATTGTTCAATTGGGTATTACTTACTTGCATGGGTTGTTCTTCATTTGAAAAATCCTGTGAAGATCTATAGTGTTGTATTCCCATTATTTCTGCAATTGGTATGGATGTTTACAATTTAATTCTCGTTCTTTGCTAATTTGTTCCACAGGTATAGTACTGAGCTTGGCAGTTCGATCAAATTTCAGCTGACTATGATTGATTAAGGTACTTATTCGTTTCAGTCTCCAATAACTTGTTATTTAGTATCTTTTATTGGCACAACCACATAATCCGTGCAAATTTATTTTCAAAATCAATTCCAAAAAACATAAGCTCAGTTGGACATTCTAGGATCCCTAGCTAGAACACCAAACTGACTAAGAGTCGGTATACATGACAGTATGCAATCTGTAATTGGATTCAAAATAGTAATTGTGTCTTTGTAATTGTATATCCTTTTTGTTGCATCTAATATGAGTACTATGTATATACTATGCAGAGGATAACATAAAAGGCCTGTGCTAAGGAAATTTGGGGAAACATTAGAGGTACTGGTGGTGTTGGATGACACGGTCCCAACTTTTTGTGGCTTGCAACTCTCAACAGTTCACCGCAAATTCTTAGTTGAACTAGATCATATAGATCTGCTCCGATAATCTCGTCATCTCTATGGTAGTTGTAGTTTTAGTCCTTATGCTTTCTTTCTGTGCATGATATCAACCAAAGTTGCACAAAGTTCAGCAACTCACATGTTAATCATAGGCAACATATTAGTAGCTAAAAGTTCATTCCCATAATAATAGATGCATTCTCATGAGCAACCAAAATCATGAAATGTTTCAAGTATTTAAGTTACGAGAGTTACGGTTTCTAGCACCTTCTCGACTATTGGAATGGAAACTTAGCAGCTGTCATATTTCTAGGTTTAGTGCTTTAACTGGTTTCTGAACTTTTTGTCTTGTTCAATTGGGCAATAGGGGCCATATGAAGAATAGTGTAGGTTCTTTTCTTCCTTGTAATAAACTGTGCCATGTAATTGCACTAAACTTGTACAAGGGAAATCCAATATCCCAACAATTTGTAAATGCTTTATCTCACTTTTTTTCTCAAAGAAAAAGAATAAAACAATTTCCAAATACTAAAAGGAAATATCCGGACCTACTCCCGGTACTTATTCTTAAAATTTCTATCAAGCTGGGATGTGAGTACAGTTGTTTGAGGTTTCCTTCAGCTTCTCTCTTAAATCTGCCACAGATTAAATCAGTTACAACATCTTTTTGCTGCAAAAAAGCAAAAGGTCGGAATAAGAAGTTCAGGGGCATTCTCCCTGGAATAACTATACTTTCCAGTTTATCCATATTTGCTAAGTACCAAACATCTACTGGAAATTTTCTTCCCACTTTATGTACATTTACAAGTGCCCAGCAAGTTCTGCATGTTACTTCCTGTCTTAGTAAAAGTTATAAACCCAATATAGAGATTAGAATGGTTGGAATTGATTGTAGGAAGTGCAACCTCACTCTCCACCTTCAGACGTGCTCCTCACAAACCCAACAACCTTTCTCGAATTATCATCAGATGGACTCTTGTGCATCCTCAAATAGGTGAAAGCACAAACCAATTGCTCTCTCCGCATAGCTCGTTCTTAAAACCTCAGGGTAAATTGAGTCGTTCTACTGCTCCTGTGCATTCTCTTCTGCTAGCTCAACACTGGCTGTGCTTGATGTTGCCTTGAGTCCTGACTTGTGGAACAAACAACTCAGTCGAGCAATTGGCATGACCTGGTTGTTGATCGTCTTTCTAGTCAATGCATGTGGTAAGAGAGAGAGAGAGGAATCCTCACGGTGTTTCTGAACTTTATTTCTTGTTCAATTGGGAAAATGGGCCATATGATTATGAAGGACATTATAGTTTTTTTCCCCTTCTTTCTAGTAAGAAACTATGCCATAGAATTGCACTAAACTTGTACAAGAGAGCCAATATCCCAACATTTACAAATACTATAAGGAATTATCATGATCTACTCCATTTTTTCTTTTCTCAAATTTCTATCTAGCTGAGATGTGGGCACAATTATTTAAGGTTTCCTTCAGCTATTCTCGTAAATCCGCTCCAAACTGAATCAATCACAATTATCTTTTTTCAGCAAAAAAAGGTAAAAAAGAGAAAATTACAGGATAATAAGTTCACATGCATTCCTTGGAATCACAATACGTTCCAGTTTATTCATATTTTCTGAGTACGGACACCTACAGGAAATTTTCTTCTCACTCTCTGCTTCCTTTTGATGTAATTACATCTTAGGATTATTTCCATCTATACACGGATTTACATATGTACATCTACAAGTGGCCAGCAAGCTCTCCCGGCTGCTTCCTGTCTTTACCTGTTATAAACCCAACATAGAGATCTGAATGGCTGGAATCCATCTTAGGAAGTGCAACCTTTCTTCCTCCTTCGGACATGCTCCTCACAAACCCAACAAACTTTCTCCAGTTATCCGCGTCAAACAGATTCTTGTTCATCCTCAAATAAGTGAAAGCGCTTAAACCAATTCCTGCGTCAGCTTGGCTCGTTCTCAAAACCTGAGAGTAAGCTGACTCGTCGTACCTCTCCAATGCATTCTCCCCCGCCAGCGCAATGCCGGTTGTGCTTGCTGCTGCCTTGACTTGCTGAACAAGCAACTCAGGGGAGCAATTGGCGTGGCCTGGCTGCTGCTCGTCTTTCATCTCCATGCATGTGAAGTTCAGTACAACATTTCTCTTTGCCAGCATCTTAGCTATTGGAATGTAGCCATCTCTCTGTCTCGTGTTGTAGTATCCAGCTGTCAGTTCTGCTGCGTGGGATCGAGTTCGGTAATGCCAGTGGATTCCGGCCACTTTTGCGGATAGTATGGCGCCGGTGCCTTGGAAGATCCCCTCAGCAGCAGCTAGGATCCGGTCGCCATGTTCCAGGAGATTGTTAGAATACCACTCGAGGAAGAATTTTCCATACTCTGACTGCCATGTGCCTTCTATTCTGAAGAAGCCGGTGTCCTCCGGGAACTGGTTGTAGTTCCCTGCGTCATGTGGCCCATCCTTGCCCCAGTTTTCTTGTCTGATAGCAATGGCTGATGCTTGTAGAGAAGCTTTCATGTACTGTACAAGTTAGATTGGTATTAGAGCTTGTTGCTTATGTCGATTGTTTAAGTTACATAGAGGACTTCTAAAGTAGTCCTGCATTTTTCAGGATATATGTTCCAATTGTTCAGTATTATTTTTAACTTTCCTACTTTATCATCTCAAACAACAGTTTCGGAATGTTTTTTTTTCACAATCAAGCTAATTTCTAATGGTGTTTGTGTTTGGTGAAAGTTGTGTATTGTTTTAAACTGAATCAACACAATAGTAGTTGATTGATCCTATTGTAGTTACTGATCTTCGCTAGTGATATTTCAAAACTTTTTTTTATGATTTCTTCTTGCAGGAAAGATATTAACAGTTTATCATCTGTTTCCACTAGTTACCTTGTCGTAGCACTGGAACTCGCCAATTCCAGGGAATCTCCAGGTTCCGTTGCTCTCGGGATAGGATGGATATCTCAGCTCCCCACAAGGACCCAATCCCACTTGAATTTCCTGGAAAAATTAGTCACATATTCATTAAGAATGATACAGCTATGCTGACAGGATTATAATATTTAGGACATGTGGATAATAGCAAAATGTAAGTTGCTTCCATTTAGAAATCTTATTATCTCGTTCTGCAGTACTCATATTCATTGCGTAAATCTTCTCATGATGATTTTGATGAAGTTGAGAGGTTCTGCTTACCACAATCACATTTCCCAGGTACTTATTGAACTTGGTGCGGAAGGATCTCATGTAATCGGAGTAGACTTGGATTGGGGTTCTGCCTTTGAGCACCGGCAACATGTCGCAGCCCAGAGATACGTATTCTGGATTCCTTCTGCCGGACCTATCGGTATACATGATGTCCGGGTTCCGACGCATTTCTTCATGGACCCATGGAGGTAAAGGTATGCTGTGAATGCAGAGTTTCATTAGTTTTCAGAACAGGTAAATCTCAAAGCCTAGTTATCTGAATTATATTAACTGCTACGAATATCATCCAGTGAACCCAGTTCTATGGTAAAAAAAAGGTTCAGTTCTGGTTAATCAACAGAACTATTTTGAAGGCCACTGGGTCTTGTGATGTGTTATTTTCAGGAAATTGCTGTTTTGTGGGGATTGTGGTCCATTGGATGGACCCATTAAAGTATGAGTTGTCAGTTCCAGTTTGCTATAATGTGGGACCAGCTAGCGATTTCCAACCCAAATGCCTTATCCAGGAAGTTGGGAATTTTTTGCTCGGAGGGGTTCTGAAGTTAGAGAAGTAGAAGTCGTCCACACATAGGACCGGCCCAAGGGGTTGGGTTGTCATATCCGGAGCTAATTTTGTTTACCCTTTAACCCTTATTGTGGGCCGATTTTGGAGGGTCACCTGCGACTCCGACCTCTTGTAAGGTCACACTGAGCCTGGGAGTTGCCCTAAGCAAAGGGGGGTTGCCCAAGCCCGGAGTCTTGTATGGGTTATCCCTGGGCCGGCCCTGCCCACACACCAAGTAGAAGAGAACAAAATTTGGCTAACAACTGGGTTGGGTTTTGCTGACTTGCTTGAGTTTTTGTTCTGTTTCCCTCTTAAGAAAGGTTAAGTTATTATGTTAGATGTTTGCTATATAGAAGGGCAAATGTCTTCATATGCCTCCTACTTCAACTCTCACACCTAAAAGCCACAAGAAAATCCATCTAGAGAAGAACTAAGCAATTCATGCGTTAGGGAAATTTATATAGTATAGATATGTTTATTTCATTTTTTTTTTACATGGAAGGGGTTGAAATTTAGTAAAGGCTCACAAAGCTTGGAAATCTAGCAGAAAATTAGGTAGTTTATCTCTTCCTTTACATGAATCCTTCGGTTATATGAGTAGTAGGAAAATCAAGGGAAAATTAGAACTGCCAATAAATCTTTTATGCTTAATTAATTGTCCATGAGGAGAGGATACACTTCTCTTGAAAAAAATACCAAAGCTTATTATCTATTGGGAAGAAATTAACTAGCAAGATATCCAAACCAAAATTGTATCTTGTGAGCTTCGTCATCAGTGTTTAATTTCTTTAAATATAATCTTTATATGAAGAAAAACAACCGAAAAACTCTCTATTTTGTGTACTTAAATTGAAACATGTCTTTCATCAAAACCTCTGTACTCCTTCGAAATTCTAAAGAAGGCGAAGACGAAAAAAACACAGAAAATAGTTAATTTCATGTTTGTGCAGTCAATCTTTTTAATTATGTTCTATATTCTAAATTGATCAAGGGTTAAATAGGAACTATTATTTTTAAAAAATAAGGAAAAACATAATTTGGATTATTAGGTACCTGCAGGAATCTCCAACGTTTCCCCCACACTGATGGAAGGACATGACCATCTGCAGCTTCAAGCCATGCCTCTCCACCATCTGCACCAGCTCCACATAGGCCTCCCAGTTGTACTTCATAGGTCCATCCCTCTCCACCAGCCCCCACCACACGTCGACCATCACCCCCTCCACCCCGGCGCTCCGCAGCGCCATCAGGCTGGCGTTGAGCGCCTTGGCCCTCGTCAGCCCCCCGCCCGCAGGCGAAACCGTGTCCAGCGGCATCATCACGTACACCGGCACCCTCCCCGATGATGCCGCCGCATGGGGCCCATGCAGCGCGTGGAGGAGCCTCCCCGGCTTGCCGTCAGCGAACGCGGAGGCGGGTTCGAGGGAGGCCGGCTCGTGGTGCACGGCCGAGGAGGCCATGGCTGTGGCGCGTAACCGGCAGACAGGCTGGGGCCTGGAGCTGGGGAAGGCGGGGACCGAGACCGCGAAGTCGTCGGAGCTCTTGCTGGGCTTGTTGGTGTCTATTGGGGTCAGGAAGGAGGAGCATGAACGTAGAGTCAAGGCCATGGCTATAGTTATCAAGGTTAGTTTCTTTCTTCTCTGTTTTTTCAAGTGGAAGAGAAGGAGAGAGAGAGAGAGAGATGAGAGATTGAATGGGGGAGAAGGGGTTCGATTTATAGAAAAAGAATCAGAGAATGCATGGAGCCAAGAATGAAGAATGGTGGGCTATCACACGTAAAAAATATGGAGAAAAAGTGCTTCCAAATCCCACCATGCACTTCGTTTTCCTCCATCACAGACTAATTAACCTTGCATGAGTAAAATTATTTTGCTTGATATGCAGAAGAAAGTGCTATTGATCAGCACATTTCTGGATATTGTAGATTCACTATAATATTGCCATTTATGGATTAATTAGTGGATAATTGGATAAATAAATCTCTGTTTGGATTACTTGGCTGGCTGTGTGCTATTGGTCATCATGGATAAGGATATTACCAGTTCTGTTTTAAATTTGGATAAATTAACTGGATTAGTTCTATTACAGGTTTAAATGTGTGGATAAGCCGGTTTTGTTAGGTATCTACTTCGGATCTGACCCCACTTTTATCTGAACTGGATCTGGACTAGGCTTTGGGTCTGTAGGGTTCGATTCTCAAAGTAGGCCTAGAAGTAGTCGAAGCACATTTAGACACAAGATATTGGAATTATAAAAATATAAAAAATTCTAGGGGAACTAATGAGTTCCTAATTTTTCAAATTCGGCCATGAAAAGTCCTTCAAAATTATGCATTCATCTGATTCCTTGATTTTCTTCAACCGTCTAAAGAGAAAAATCAGTACACTTTCAATCTTAGTAAAATCTACAGTGTCACATCCATACTGCATGTTCTTATTCTGAGTTCTTATTCGAGTTTTTATAGTATAGCTTTAAGTAGATTGTGAGATATGAGATCTGTGTCGAACCTCGATTGCAGTCTAGTTGCAGTACTCTATCTAGGTCTGACCGATCCTAAAACCCGGACCCAGAAGAGTTTCATGTGCTGATCCAAATCTAGCACTAGCGGGACCGACCTCACCCGACAATCAACCGCCCCCTAGTTGTAATTACTTGGCGTTGAGTAGACACTTCATCTTGTTAACCAATGGGTGGATTTGATTCTCTCTCAATTTAATTTGGCAAAGAAGATTTAGGAAAGCAAAAGCCCCACATGCAACAATGCCAAGCCAGACATTTTTTAAATCTATTTTGTCTTTTAGAGTTTGGAGCTGATCCTCTTGCGTGGCAGTGAGTGTGAGAGAGAAGGGGATCTTGTGGATGACAATTTTATAACCTTCATAATTTTTGGGAAGACAATATTACTCTACATGAAGCTAGGAAAGGTCCCAAGGATGATGACCACAATTTATTTCACGAATGAATGGGTGCTCAGTAGATGCCACGTATGGCGTCGCCGCAAATCTCGATGCGGATAACCCACATGTAAATCAAGGCTTAGAACTTGCATGTAATGAATGTTGCTTGCATTGTCACATCTCGGTTCCACATAATCAAAAGTCGTCAATAGACGTGATATCGTACAAGTCTAAATTGTACTTATACAATGAAAAAACAAATACGATTGATAAAACAATATCAGAATCAAAGTCGTAACAACGGAAAATGAGCAGAAAAGTTGATGGATACAAGATATATGAAAACAATTCTCTTTATTGATAATATGCAGCAAAATTATAGCGGTTCTTAGTCCGAAAGAACAACTCGATTACAAACACATGGCTTACAACTCATGAAACTAATACAATAAAAAATAGGAATATTTAGACTTTTGGTATCCAATAAGTTAGAATATTTGTGTTGGGTCTCCATAATAGATATAATTAGTGTTTGAGTCTCGAATAAGTTAGGATATTTGTGTTTGAGTCTCCATAATAGACATAATTAGTGTTTGGGTCTCGAATAAGTTATGATTTGTGTTGGGTCTCCATAATAGACATAATTAGTGTTTGGGCCTTGTACTAACCATTGATTGTTATAACCCAACTAAAAAAATGAAAAAAAGAAAGAAAAAAGGAAAATGAAAAGAGAAAGAAAAATGAAAAAATGAATAAAAAACCAAAAAAATGAGAAAAAAAAACGAAATAACGAAAAATAGATAAAAAATGACGAAATAAAATGAAAAAACAAAAAGAAAAAAAGGGAAAAGGATAAAAAAAAATACTGAAACAAAAAAGGAAAAAATCTAAAAAAACAAAAAATGATAAAAAAACAAAAAAAAAAAAACATTTTTTTTCGTCCAAGTGGAAAAAATATATCCAACTATTCTTAAGGGATGGATTTCCATGTTTTGTGGGTAAATTATTGATCCTAAAATTCATAATTTTCAAAAAAATATTTTTTTTTTAACTTAAACCAAACATGAGAATATGTTTTCCATAATAAATTTGCCTGAAATATTTAGACTTTAGGTCTTGATATTTTATAGACAAATTTATTTCCGAAAATTATGAATACCTGGACAAATTTATTCCCACAATAAATTTATTCCCATCTTTTTTTCTTTTTCGTTTTTCAAATTTTTGTTCTTTTTTCCTCTCTTTTTGTTTTATTTGTTTCTTTATTTTAGTTTTTTTTCATTTTTTTTCCGTTCTTTCTTCCTTTTTTTTTATTTTTTTAGTTGGGTTTGGACAGTCTACCGTTAGTCCAAGATCCAAACACTAATTATAATTATGTCTATTATGGAGCCCCAAACACAAATACCCTAACTTATTGGAGACCGAAACACTAATTATGTCTATTATGGGAACCCAAACAAAAATATCCTAAGAGACCCAAAGTCTAATTATTCCTAAAAAATATTTCATACATTATGTCGTTTATAAACAAAAAAAATCTTTCCGAATAATAACTTCAAGTTGCCAAACGAGCTCTAAACGCATCAAAACATTCAAACGACTCCCTGCATCTGTAGAAGAGGGAATTATCACATTAGGAATGCACTGGATTGGTTTTAATCCGACTCACCTAAACCAATACGATAATCGTATCAGAACATGTAAAATTATTATGTAGTATTTCTACTACATCTAGGATCAGTTAACAGTTTATATATATATATATATATATATATATATATATATATATATATATATATATATATATATATATATATATATATATATATAAAAACTGTTAACTGATCCTAGGGTTAAGGAACACTGTCGCTATCCTTTGATCGGGCCAGATTGAATCAAGATCCTACCTTCGTTATGGATCGGCTTTTTCGGAATCGAGTCCTATATTCAGCGGGTTGCACCTCAAGGAAGGACTACGGCTGAGTCGGGAGAGACCTCCGTCTGCTCTATTTTTTATGCCGTACTTGCTTCTTTGGTTTTGGTTTTATGAATGTATTTTCATGAATGTTTTCGATAGATTTTATTGCTTGCGTTCTTCGAACTTCGTATTTCACATCGAACTCGGAAGAGAATGGTAGAGTTGATGCATTGCTTATGCCATTTCAGGTGATCGCGTAGGCACCGTCTAGCACAACATACCTTCTTCCTCTCGCCTCAATCAATCAAGGTGAGTGGCTTGACCCTTCTTCCCTTTGATCCTCTTGTTTTCCAATCAATCGACGATACCAAAATTTATAGAATTTTAAATGAAGATGCATGAACACGAATGCTTAATTCCAATGAACTGTTGCACGATTTCTTACGTACACTTGCTATAAAACTGCTATGTCATGACTCTGGTACATGTTTACGTATGTGTACCTATTATAGAAATATGCTAAGCAATGATTGAATCAAAGAAATACATGTTGTAACGATAAGACGAAATGCGATAAAAATGGTTAAGTTCTTATGTAGACCATGCTTGAGTAACTAGTTTAGTCTCGCACGGTCATGGACAACTTGTGCAAAAGGTTTCGCTTCCTCGAACTGCAACCTTGGGCCACATGACCGATTCGACCTAGGAGGAAAGCAAGTTAACTGTTCTGGATACTAGTACGGGTTATTCCAAAACTTTTAGCGAGGTTCGCTACCTGCGCTAAAAGGGTCGCGGTCTAAACCAAGCTATACGTCTAGGATGACTTGAATTGCTAGTGATCTCCACCTACACACTGTTTTAGTTTTTGATATAGAAATGACAGGAAAAAACATGGTAAGTTTTTTACATGCGCAACAAAACTATGTCGTGGGTAAGTTGCAATGTAGTTTATGTTGTTATGTTGTCAAATGTTTATATGAAATTCACTAGGATGGCTTGAAAAATCACTAAACATATTGCATGCTTCACATAATTTCTTGGACAAATGAGAGCCTGGAACTTTAATTAGTCGTTCACCAGTACATAAAAATTTACTGATCCTCTCTCTCCACAGGTACTACGAATCAGAAGAGGCATTCCAATATAACAAGGCGACGCTTGTGTGTTTTGAAGACTCGCCAGTGTGCCGAAGGCTTGAATCGACACTTTTGAAGACTCTGCATCAGTCCAATGGAGATGACTCAACTCTCCCCGATCCAAGGTGTTTCAAAAATTTTGATTGTATAATGGGGTATAATGTATGTAACGACTATCTCATTAGCGTTCGTGTTTGAGTCAGTTTGTAAGCGTGCGCGACAATCCTTGTAATTGAGTCATGTAATATGATGTTTATTATCAATGAAGTAAAACCTTCCTTCTGTGCAATGCATTATTCAATTTTGGTTAGTTGGATCTGAAGACAGACTTATCGTACGTTGAATAACTTGTGCAAATCTTGGAGCGTAAGGACAAACTACTTCTGAATCGTGCGATCCCTCTCGTTAGTGTACTCTGGAGGAACCATTCGGTCGAGGAGTCGACCTGAGAACTTGAGTCTGAGATGAAGAAAAGTTACCTTCATTGTTTTCTTAGTAGTAGATTCTATTCTTAAGTTTCGAGGATGAAACTTTTTCTTAGTTGGTTATAATATAGTGTCTCGTCCTAACTTCATGTCCCGTTCCTCATTTGCGGGGGAACACGATTAAGAAATAATGTCGCTATCGATTGATCATGACAGATTGAATCAAGATCATTTTCTCGTTATGGATCAGTTTCTTTGGATCAAGTTTCATATTCAGCGTGTTGCATCTCAAGGAAGGACTCTACGGCTGAGTCGGGAGAGACCTTCCATTGCTCTATTTTTCATGTCTTACTTGCTTATTTGGCTTTGGTTTTGTGAATGCATTTTCGTGAATGTTTTTGATAGATTTTATTAATTATGTTCTTTAAACTTCGTATTTCATATCGAACTCGGAAGAGAATGGTAGAGTACTGATCCGTTGCTTATGCGATTTCAGGTGATGGTAAGTACCGTCTAGTGCAATAGACCTTCCTCTCACCTCAATCAATCAAGATGAGTGGCTTGACCCTTCTCGCCTTTGATCGTCTTGTTCTCCAATCAATCGACGATACAAAATGAATAGAATATTAAATAAAGATGCATGGACACGAATGCTTAATTCTAATGAACTGTTGCATGATTTAGATTTGCTATAAAGTTGCTATGCCATGACTCTGTTACATGTGACAGCCTGCAAGTTACACACACACTGTCAGGTTCACTGGGTTGATCCGGGTAGTCACCATAGACCTTGATGAACAGGGGGGATAGATGGGTTCGACATCCGCCTATAGCTCGTACTGGGTCTGGAGAGTTTGACATTAAATCATGCTATAATTTTCTGCAGATGCCTCATGCTAGGCTAGAGGAGTTTGATTTTATTTGGGTTAGCAGATTGGCCCAAAAATGTAACTGTGCATGTATAAAGTGTTGTTGGGACGACTTCTGACCATGGATAGACTTGCTCGGTTTGACGTTCAACTCAATTTTCATAGGTGTGTCCTATGTAATTAACAAGATGAATGGATATGATATCCATTCTTTGAATGCATGTCATCTTGGTCCATATGTCAGGCTCAGAGTAGTAGAGGACTGGGTGGCTGTACTGACTTGAGGGGATTTGGTGACATTATTGCTTGGATTAAGGCAAGAAGACATCGTAGTGGAATATGGTATATGGAAGCATGGATCAGACTTGCTGTGTCGGTTTGGTACATGTGGAGAGAGCAAAACAGATGAATATTTGAGGGACTCACTAACTCCCCTATATGGATATTACATAATATTAATTTTGATGTATCTGCTTTGAGGATGCCTACTGATCAGGCTTGAGATTGTGACAATTGTACTTGATATTTTGATTATATGAAATTTACTGTATGAAACATAAATATGTCACTTGACATAATGAATCTAAAATAAGGTCACTATCCTTCCCTGTAAACAAGGGTTAACATATATCATATATAAATAGGTCATAAGCATATCCATGCATCACTTGTTAAAGTCCATAATATATAAGTGTGTCATAAGCCTGTAAATAGATGACATTAGCATTCAGTCTAACTATGTGACTGTTAACACACTATTTTGGACTATATATGGTAAGACGATGATCTTTTCAGTGTTGGTAGCGAGCCCCACTGAAGGTCCCAAATTATTCGTGCTTATACATCAACGCAACTGTCCCTGTTCGCCCTACGAGAAATTGGTTCGAGGAACTAAATCTTGTGCACAAGTTGTCCATGAGTATACATGCATATGCAACTTATCTATTAAAACATAATATGCATGATAGCAGAAATTTAAATTAACTATGCAACACATTCTCTTTTATACTTTCACATTCCTTGAGCCATCACACATAGTTCCAATCTTCCCAATTTAGGAATTACCATATTTGTCTACTTTCCAATCAAGGAATTTCTACATTGACGATTCAGTGGTCCCAAACATTTTTCACAATTCCATTTCTTTCTAACAACAACATAATATTCTCTATGTCTACAACAATGCAATATTTCATGTATCTATAATAATAGTACACTATTCTATATTTTTATATAGCAAGTTAACAACAATAATATTACTCTTTTTTATCTTGGTTCTTTTACTTTAGCATCAACAATCTTATGGAATTCAGAAACAAAGACAAATAATAGTTCTTTTTATTTATGTGTGAAGGTAAATGAAAGAATGTCACTCCCGTTTCCCGTTATATGTATTTTCAGTATACGTATACGGATTTCTGATAATTGTCAGGTGGCCCGTATTTTACTTATCTTGCTTAGCTTAGTCTTGGTTTAAATCTTGACTTGATTGGTTCAACTTGGTTCAACATGACTTGGCTTGGCTTGGTTTGGTTTATATTGGGTTGAGATGAGAGGGGTTGCTATATAAGTCAACTTCTTCTCTCTCCTCCATTATTTGCATTTTGTTCTTCATCTTCTTCATTTACTCCTCCCACCTACCAAGCCTAGGCAAGTGCAACTTGCTTCATGATGGATCTCAAGTTTTATTGTTCTATTCTCTTTCTTACTTGATTCTAAGTCTCTTTAGAACTTGGCATTTTTGAGTTTGATGGATAGATTCTTTTAGATCTAAGTTTGCAACTTTTTAGTTTTTCTTGGTTTTGATCTATAAAACTTGGTTATTTTCAAAATCTAATGGTTCCATGTTGTAGGAAATTCAATTCTACCCAATTTTGGCTTTTGAACCGCTTGATTTCGACTTCGTATGAGAAAGTTATGCCATTTATGAGTTCATGGGTTCCCCATACCTTTTGGTGCTGTCGGGACGATGAACAGTGCCGTACGCAGTGTCTTCGCTGCCGTGCGCCCGCACGCCGTGCTTGCGTGCAACGTGCGTTGTGGACGATTTGGCCCGCGCGCAATGTGCAACTTGCGAGCCGTGCGCCCGCGCACTTCTCTGCCGTACGCCCGCGCGCCGCGCTTGTGCGCAACGTGCGCCGTGGGCGATTTTCCCGCACGCAATGCGCAACTTGCGCGCCCGTGCACTTCTCTGCCACGCGCCCGCGCGCCGCGCTTGCGCGCAACGTGCGCCGTGGGCGATTTTGCCCGCGCGTAATGCGCAACTTGCGCGCCGCGCGCCCGCGCACTTCTCTGCCGCGTGCCCGTGCGCCGCGCTTGCGCGCAACGTGCACCGTGGGCGATTTTGCCCGCGCGTAATACGCAACTTGCGCGCCTCGCGCGCCCGCGCACTTCTCTGCTGCGCGCCCGCGCGCCGCGCTTGCGCGCAACGTGCGCCATAGGCGATTTTACCCGCGCGCAATGCGCAACTTGCGCGTCGCGCACCCTCGCACTTCTCTGCCGCGCGCCGTGCTTGTGCGCAACGTGCGCCGTGGGCGATTTTGCCTGCGTAACTTGCGCGCAGGTCACTCCAAATGACTGTTTTTGCTTCTTTGAGCTGTTTTGTAGCTAAAATCTTAAAAAACTAAATACATGAAAGTTGTAGATCTTTTCCTTGGCTTCAAGAATATGTCAGTTGTTGTATTATGCTAGTTCCTCTCATTCATGATAATGTAAGAATAAAACACGATAGTGGCCTGTTAAGCCGCACTCTTAACAAGTATCAAGTAACATGATAATTCTTGATAGTGATCCGTCGTGGTGCACTCTTGACAAGTAACTGGACATGATAATTCTTGATGGTGGTCCGTTGTGACGCACTCTTGACTTGATAAAGTAAACCTATATGATAATCTCGATATGCTGTTATGACGGCTATCTTGACTTGCTAAGTAACTCTTGTCTTGACACCGTGGGTGTTTGTGCTTGTATAAGCTACATGTCTCGTCTTGAATCATGTCTAGGACATGAATTCCTGGTTACCACGGTCAGGGATTCATACTGAATCTGACTAGGATAAAGACTAGTTTTATCATGTAGTTCATGAAGAGATTTTCCAGCTACAGGCAGTCCCATTATCTGGGCGCTCTAATTGGACTTGTAGCCTGTCGTCGAGTAGGTCACATTTCCAGCACACTGTCATGTGTTGCACCCCCAAGTCACCTAATCCAACTCTCTCAACTTGTGACCAGATAACCTGGATTAAGACTGCAGGGCTTGTTGCTGTTGGAACATCTCGATGCATCTTGTTAGTAACTAAGCTTGTGATAACCCTAGTTAGTTAAAGTATCAAGCCGTACTCTTTGCTTGGCCGTGAATGATGGATGTAATCCTATCTTGTCTAGTCTTGTCTAGATCCAGTACATGGCTATCTCAGGACATGCTTGTTTATGCTTTACTTTATCGATAATTGGTTAGAGACTAAGTTCTGTTCAGGTGAAGGGTTACAACCCCGGTCCTTGTTTGGTTTATGGGTTGTAACTTGGTTACCGGAATAGTCCTCTAGTTATCTTATCGTTTATCACCCTGTTCTTCCCTAACTCATGTCTTTTGTTAATTCATTCATGTCCTTATGTGCTAATATGCTGGTTTTAGTTCTTAAGTGAAGCCTTCTTTGTGGCACTTGCTCTTTCTGGGGTCTGACCCAGCTGGTTTTGTATGGCCAGATTTTGGAGTAGCACCCGAGGATCTCCCTGCCTTCTAGCCAGATGGTGAACACCAGACGTAATCCTGGCAACGAGTAGGTTTCTTATTTTGTTCTCCCACTTCATTATAAATTATTCTTTTGAGGCGTTTAGCCGCCGAACAAGTGTTAGCTCGTGTTGAAACTTTAATTTCTGTCTGCCTACGGGCTGTAACATGATTGACAAATCCTAGGGTTGATCATGTATGACTTAAACTCTTGCTAGCCTTCGCATTTTGTATGACTAGCTTCATGATCATCTGAATATGTATTGTTTGGGATGCCTTACTTTGTATGTCTGATGATCTACTATCTTGTTACATTTACTTGCTTGCTTGAGATTGAGACACTAGGTTTGTCCTTGACCCTAAGAGACTAATGGCTTGTAGTAAACCCTCATGCATCTAGACAGTCGTGACCATATTGTGAGGTAGGATTCACTTCAATGTACGTAGCTGGCTGTGTCTGTCCCCCGCTCTCCAGTATTCTGGTTCTGGGGCGTGACACGGTTTAAGTGGTGGCCCATGCAGGTCTTGTAAATCAAGATGTGCGAGGGTTTCACTGAATAGATGTCTCAATCAGCACTCGCCCTTAATCTCTACTCGTATCTTCTAATCTTTCTGAAATCTTGACCTGATCACATGTTTATATCCTCGATCTATCATGGTCCTTCCTTATTGTTCCTCATGTCGTTTCTTCAGCGGCATTGTTCCTGGTCCTACCGATCAGCAAGGCGGAGCACCTCCAGTGGACCAGCAGCAACCTGGAGACCAAGCCCAGCACTCTGGAGCGGCCTCCCGAGTCATGCATTCCGGGGATCCAGAGCCTCCAGTTCAACCCGTCCAGCCTGCAGAGCCTGATACTGGAACCCTGGTGGATCTCATCAGGGAATTGCTTGCATCTCAAAATCGTCGGGACGATGTCCTGCACCAGACAGTACAAGATGCCATGGGCATAGTTGGTTACCAAGGGAACAACGCGGCCAACAGCTTCAAGCGTCTGAACCCTCCTTTCTTTGACGGCACTGAAGATGCTATTGCTGCTGATGCATGGCTTCAGGACACATAGGTTATCCTGGAAGCAGCTAGGATTCCTGAGAATGAGAAGTTGGCCGTTGTGTGCCTGCAGTTATTAGACATAGTCCGTAACTGGTGGACGATGCTAGCAGTTGGATTACCGACGCCTGTCTCATGGGCGGTGTTCAGCAACAAGTTTCAGACCAAGTACTTCGATGCAGTAGCTCGGTATGATCTGCAGACGAGATTCACCAATCTTAAGCAGATGGGCAGGACGGTCGATGGATATGCGGCCGAGTTTTCTAGACTTAGTCGGTTTGCTCCCACCTTGGTGGCAACCGAATTGGATCGAGCCCAGCGATTCCAGCAGGGACTCCACCTAGAGATTATCATATCGGTGGAACAGTTTGAGCACCAGACGTTTGATGCCGTCCTGCGAGCAGCTAGGAGGCATGAGTTTACTTCGAAGAGGATTGTAGATAGAAGCGGAGGACGGAAGAGGTCTCATGGGCAGATGTCCCAGTCTTCAGCACCCGCCCCGGCAGCTAGGGCCTTGACTATTGGAGCTCCTAGGAGGGCGACCACAGTTTCGTCGGTTCAGCACTCGACGCCGACGTATCCTCAGCAACAGAAGCAGAAGCAGTCTTCCACAATGGGCTGCACTCATTGTGGGAAGCCAGGGCACGTAGTCTCAGAGTGTCGCAGGGCACAGGGATTGTGCTTGGCTTGTGGGGCACCGGATCACAAGATAGGGTCCTGTCCGAATAGAGCCAGTTCATCGTCGTCAAACCTAACCAGTCCATCGGTTAGGGGTCCAGCACCAGTGCAGCAGCAGTACCAGCCTTCGAGGCTATTGCCGCCTCAGGATCAACAGTATGCCCAAGCTCAGATTCAGAACAGGCAGAGAGGTCACCAGCAGAGGGGACTAGCACCAAGAGGACAAGGTCAGGCTATGGCTCTGACTGTAGTAGAAGAGTTAGCTTCAGGTGAGGTAGTGGCAGGTACCATTCTCGTCAACTCTTTTCCAGCATCAGTATTATTTGATTCGGGTGCATCGCATTCATTCATGTCTGCACGATTCGCAACATGGATAAGACTGGAGCCCGAGTCATTATCAATAAGACTCAATATACTTACTGGTAATGTTCTTGTGGGGGTAGATAGAGTCTATTCCTCGTGTCGAATCGTAGTTAGCAGTAGAGAGTTTTCCGCTAGATTGATAGAATTCCCGATGGCCGACTATGATGTGGTCCTAGGAATGGATTGGTTGAAGGATCAATACGCAAGAATAGATTGCCATGTTGGCAAGATTATTTTTGGTATTCTCGGCGAAGAAGAGTTTTCATTTTCCAGAAACGAAGTAGAACCTTCTCCACCAGTATTGCGGATGGCAGTAGCAGAAGCAGTTCAATTTTCCAGAGTAATAGAAGAGTTTCCTGATGTGTTTCCCGAAGAGCTTCCAGGTATGCCACCGGAGAGAGAGATAGAGTTCACTATCGACTTGATTCCAGGGACGGCACCAGTGTCAGAGAGAGTCTACAGGATGGCACCTTCAGAATTAGAGATCTTGTACAAGATGATTGAAGAACTCAGAACCAAGGAATTCATTCGTGCTAGTGGATCGCCTTGGGGAGCCCCGATGCTTCTTGTGAAAAAGAAGGATGGTACGTCAAGATTATGTGTTGATTATCGTACCTTGAATTCTGTAACAATAAAGAACAGATATCCCTTACCAAGGATAGATGATTTATTTGATCAGCTCAGTGGGGCAGCAGTATTTTCGAAGATTGACTTGCGGTCAGGGTACCATCAGATCAGAGTCAGAGAGCAAGACATCCCGAAGACAGCATTCAGATCTAGATATGGACATTGGGAGTTCATTGTTATGTCATTTGGAGCGACCAATGCGCCAGCGGTATTCATGGATCTCATGAACCGTATCTTCATGCCTTATTTGGATCAGTTTGTGATAGTATTTATAGACGACATCTTGGTCTATAGCAAGAATGAGGTAGAGCATGAGCAGCATCTTCATGTAGTTCTTCAGATTCTCAGAGAGCACCAGTTGTATGCGAAGTTCAGTAAGTGCGAATTTTGGCTTGATTGCATTTCGTACTTAGGTCATATCATCACCAGAGGTGGAGTGGAAGTTGACCCCCAGAAGATAGTGGCTATAGAGTCATGGCTAGTACCTAGCACCGTCGCAGAAGTTCGGAGTTTCCTGGGATTGACTGGCTATTACCGGCGATTTGTGTCAGACTTTGCTCAGATTTCAGCACCATTGACGCAGTTGACCCGCAAGGAAGTACAATTTGCTTGGACATCAGAGTGTCAGAGTTCCTTCGAGAAGTTGAAGCAAAGATTGATGATGGCTCCCATTCTCACGCTTCCAGATGGGACTGAAGGATTTTCAGTTTATTGTGATACTTCCGGCAGAGGATTGGGATGCGTCTTGATGCAGCATGGTAAGGTAGTAGCTTATGCGTCACGTCAGCTTCGTGATCATGAGAGGAATTACCCAACCCATGACTTGGAATTAGCAGCGGTGGTTTTCGCACTCAAGTTGTGGAGGTATTATTTGTATGGAGATCGGGTGGAGATTTTTATCGACCACAAGAGTCTTAAGTATGTGTTTACCCAGAAGGATCTTAACATACGTCAGAGAAGATGGCTAGAGTTACTTGTGGATTATTACATCAACCTGCAGTATCATCCTGGGAAGGCCAACGTTGTTACAGATGCATTGAGCAGAAGTGCCGGAGTCTATTTCCTAACAGCGCAACCAGAGTTATTAGCAGATCTTCAGAAGATGGGTATTGAGGTTCTTCTTCCCACCAATGTGGCATTGATGGCCAGCATGCAAGTTCAGTCCAGTATAGTTGAGAGGATTAAGTTAGCTCAGCCAGCAGATTCTAAGCTTCAGCGGCTTAGGGCAGAATGTGTAACAGGACGGAGACCAGAGTTATGTATTCATGAGGACGGTACACTTCGACATGGAAGGCATCTTTGTGTACCCAGTGGTGATATCAGACAAGAGATCATGGCAGAGGCTCACAGTTCTCAGTATTCAATTCATCCCGGTAGCACGAAGATGTACCGAGACATCCGTCAGCATTTCTGGTGGAATGGTATGAAGAGGGAGATAGCCCGGTTTGTCTCTCGTTGTTTAGTTTGCCAACAAGTTAAGACTGAACATCAGAGACCAGCTGGACTTCTTCAACCTTTACCGATCCCAGAATAGAAATGGGAGCACATTACCATGGATTTTGTAACTGGGTTACCTAAATCCCCAGCTGGAAGAGATGCTATATGGGTTATAGTTGATCATCTCACGAAGGTAGCTCATTTTCTCCCCTTCAGAGTTGGTCAGTCGACGGATCAGCTAGCAGAGATGTACCTCAGGCAGATAGTCAGGTTGCATGGATTACCAGTCAGTACTGTATTCGACAGAGATTCAAGATTCACATCTCACTTTTGGCGGAGTCTTCAAGAGAGCTTGGGGACTCGACTCAAGTTCAGTTTAGCTTATCATCCACAGACAGATGGTCAGTCAGAGCGCACGATCCAGACTCTTGAAGATATGTTGCGGTCATGTACACTCGACTTCGGTGGTTCGTGGAAAGATCACCTGCATCTCGTGGAGTTCTCCTATAACAACAGTTTTCAGGCCAGTATCCAGATGGCACCCTTTGAAGCGCTGTATGGCAGAAAGTGCAGATCACCTTTAGCTTGGAATGATGTCGGCGAGAGGCAGATGCTTGGTCCAGAGATGATTACGCAGACAATCGAGGTGGTCAGACAAGTCATAGATCATCTTCGAGTTGCACAAGATCGTCAGCGCCATTGGGCCGATTCTCATCGGTGCCCTCTTGACTTTTCTATCGGCGACCATGTACTCCTTAGAATCTCGCCTACCCGTGACGTCATTCGATTCGGCGTACGAGAAAAGCTTAGTCCTAGGTATATAGGACCGTTCGACATTCTAGAGCAAGTAGGTGATGTGTTCGATCGTCTCGCTCTTCCGCCGTCGTTATGTGAGGTACATGATGTCTTCCATGTATCCCAATTATGACAGTACATCCCGAATCCGAGCCATGTCCTTGATCATTCAGAATTGGTTGTTGGTACCAACCTTTCGTATAAGGAAAGGCCCGTATCCATATTGGACCGAAGAGAGAAGATACTCAAGAACAAGACTATTAGTTTAGTCCGTGTTGCTTGGGGTTATCACTCCTTGGGTGAGTCAACGTTGGAGCGTGAGGATGATATCCGCTCGCGATATCCATACCTGTTTGACTCATAAGATATAATGTCTTCCTTATGCCTTATGCTTTTACTTTCTTACTTGCATGAATGATTGCTTGATTGACTGCTAGTCGTAGCTTGCTTATGAGTAATATAGCTTATCCCGACACCTCTAGCCTCTTGATTAAATTTCGAGGACGGAATTCTTTTAAGGTGGGTAGAGTTGTAACTCCCGTTTCCCGTTATACGTATTTTTAGGATACGTATACGAATTTCTGATAATTGTCAGGTGGCCCGTATTTTTACTTATCTTGCTTAGCTTAGCCTTGGTTTAAATCTTGACTTGATTGGTTCAACTTGGTTCAACATGACTTGGCTTGGCTTGGTTTGGTTTATATTTGGTTGAGATGAGAGGGGTTGTTATATAAGTCAACTTCTTCTCTCTCCTCCATTATTTGCATTTACTTCTTCATCTTCTTCATTTACTCCTCCCACCTACCAAGCCTAGGCAAGTGCAACTTGTTTCATGATGGATCTCAAGTTTTATTGTTCCATTCTCTTCCTTACTTGATTCTAAGCCTCTTTATAACTTGGCATTTTTGGGTTTGATGGATAGATTCTTGTAGATCTAAGTTTGTAACTTTTCAGTTTTTCTTGGTTTTGATCTAAACTAGATTATTTTTAAAATCTAATGGTTCCATGTTGTAGAAAATTCAATTCTACCCAATTTTGGCTTTTGAATCGCTTGATTTCGACTTCGTATGAGAAAGTTATGCCATTTTTGAGTTCATGGGTTCCCCACACCTTTTGGTGCTGTCGGGACGATGAACAGTGTCGCGCGCAGTGTATTCACTGCCGCACGCCGTGCTTGTGCGCAACGTGCGCCGTGGGCGATTTTGCCCGCACGCAATGCGCAACTTGCGTGACGTGCGCCCGCGCACTTCTCTGCCGCGCGTCGGCACGCCGCGCTTGCGCGCAACGTGCGCCGTGGGCGATTTTGCTCGCGCGCAATGCGCAACTTGCGCACCGCGCGCCCGCGCACTTGTTTGCCGTGCGCCCGCGCGCCGCGCTTGCGCGCAACGTGTGCCGTGGGCGATTTTGCCCGCACGCAATACGCAACTTGCGCGCCACGCGCCGGCGCGCCGTGCTTGCGCGCAACGTGCGCCGTCGACGATTTTGCCTGCGTGCAATGCGCAACTTGCGTGCCGCGCGCCCGCGCACTTCTCTGCCGCGCGCCCGCGCGCCGCGCTTGCGCGCAATGTGCGCCGTGGGCGATTTGCCCGCGCGCAATGCGCAACTTGCGTGCCGCGTGCCCGCGCACTTCTCTGCCGCGCGCCGTGCTTGCGCGCAACGTGCGTCATGGGCGATTTTGCCCGCGCACAATGCGCAACTTGCGCGCCGTGCGCCCGCGCAACGTGCTTGCGCGCTACGTGCGCCGTGGGCGATTTTGCCCGCACAACTTGCGCGCAGGTCACTCCAAATGACTGTTTTTGCTTCTTTGTGCTGTTTTGTAGCTAAAATCTTGAAAAACTCAATACATGAAAGTTGTAGATCTTTTCCTTGGCTTCAAGAATATGTCACTAGTTGTATTATGCTAGTTCCTCTCATTCATGATAATGTAAGAATAAAACACTATAGTGGCCTGTTAAGGCGCACTCTTAACAAGTATCAAGTAACATGATAATTCTTGATAGCGACCCGTCGTGGTGCACTCTTGACAAGTAACTGGACATGATAATTCTTGATGGTGGTCCGTTGTGACGCACTCTTGACTTGATAAAGTAAACCTACATGATAATCTCGATATCCTGTTATGACGGCTATCTTGACTTGCTAAGTAACTCTTGTCTTGACACCGTGGGTGTTTGTGCTTGTATAAGCTACATGTCTCGTCTTGCATCATGTCTAGGACATGAATTCCTGGTTACCACGGTCAGGGATTCATACTGAATCTGACTAGGATAAAGACTAGTTTGATCAAGTAGTTCATGAAGAGATTTTCCAGCTACAAGCAGTCCCGTTATCTGGGCGCTCTAATTGGACTTGTAGCCTGCCGTCAAGTAGGGCACATTTCCAGCACACTGTCATATGTTGCACCCCCAGTCACCTAATCCAACTCTCTCAACTTGTGACCGGATAACCTGGATTAAGACTGCAGGGCTTGTGGCTGTTGAAACATCTCGATGCATCTTGTTAGTAACTAAGCTTGTGATACCCTAGTTAGTTAAAGTATCCAGCCGTACTCTTTGCTTGGCCGTAAATAATGGATGGAATCCTATCTTGTCTAGTCTTGTCTAGATCCAGTACATGGCTATCTCAGGACATGCTTGTCTATGCTTTACTTTATCGATAATTGGTTAGAGACTAAGTTCTGTTCAGGTGAAGGGTTACAACCCCGGTCCTTGTTTGGTTTACGGGTTGTAACTTGGTTACCGGAATAGTCCTCTAGTTATCTTATCGTTTATCACCCTGTTTTTCCCTAACTCATGTCTTTTGTTAATTCATTCATGTTCTTATGTGCTAATATGCTGGTTTTAGTTCTTAAGTGAAGCCTCCCTTTTGGCACTTGTTCTTTCTGGGGTCTGACCTAGCTGGTTTTGTATGGCCAGATTTTGGAGTAGCACCCGAGGATCTCCCTGCCTTCCAGCCAGATGGTGAACACCAGACTTAATCCTGGCAATGAGTGGATTTCTTATTTTGTTCTCCCACTTCATTGTAAATTATTCTTTTGAGGCGTTTAGCCGCCGAGCAAGTGTTAGCTCGTGTTGAAACTTTAATTTCTGTCTGCCTACGGGCTGTAACATGATTGACAAATCCTAGGGTTGATCATGTATGACTTAAACTCTTGCTAGTCTTCGTATTTTGTATGACTAGCTTCATGATCATCTGAATATGTAATGTTTGGGACGTCTTACTTTGTATGTCTGATGATCTACCATCTTGTTACATTTACTTGCTTGCTTGATATTGAGACACTAGGTTTGTTCTTGACCCTAAGAGACTAATGGCTTGTAGTAAACCCTCATGCATCTAGACAGCCGTGACCGTATTGTGAGGTGGGATTCACTTCAATGTACGTAGCTGGCTGTGTCTGACCCATGCTCTCCAGTATTCTGGTTCTGGGGCGTGACAAAGAATGATCAAAACAATCCATATTAAACATATCCACACATATGGGCAGTTATTGATATTGATAACTACATATCCTGTTAAACCTATCCCCACGTATGGGTAGTTATTGATATTGATAACTACATATCCAAATTCAGCAATTAGATAAACTGTGTAAACTTTAGTTATATCTCCTTGTAACAAACTCTACGTTTATCTATAAATACAATATGGCACAACCGTTTCAAGGTGTGCAAGCCATTACCAAAATTCTACATGGTATCAGCCTAATCGATCCTCTCTACAACTCTACCTTTCTTCACATCGACCTCAAATCACCATGTCTGACACCGCTTCCTCCAACACCAATACTGCTAATACCTCCATCACCCTCACCCATTCTACACACCTTCCACCTGTTCAGATTCATCATCTCATCTCTGTCAAGTTGGACAACACCAACTATCTCCTATGGCTCACCCAATTCCAGCCCTTATTAAGAGACTATGACCTCCTGGGTTATGTCGATGGGAGCAATGTCTGCCCCACTCGTCTCCTGCCGGACAACTCAGTCAACACGGCGTACACTTCATGGCAGAAACAAGACCAAATCCTCCTAGGATGGCTGTTATCTTCCCTCTCAGAGTCAGCTATTGCACATGTTGTTGGCCTAAGTACCTCCAAAGAAGTGTGGGAAGCACTTGCCAAGCATTTTTCTTCCGAGTCCTAATCCAGGATTATGTACCTCAAAAGAGAGTTGCAAAACATCCGCAAAGGCTCTCAAACAATGGCAGAATACTTTCTTCATGCCAAGAGTCTGGCTGACTCTCTTGCTGCAGCAGGCAATCCTATCTCCAGTACTGATCTCCAACACACCATCCTTGGTGGCCTCGATTCGGCTTATGATTCCGTTGTCACTGTTTTAACAGCTACGACAACAGATCTCCATATGGACGATTTTCACTCCACGTTTCTCATTAGCCTTGGCTTCGTTGGTTCACAAGCTGATACTTCTCTATTCATGCACCACACTTAGGAATATACTCTTTTTATTCTTATTTACGTGGATGATATTATCGTTACAGGCACACCAGGCGATCATATTGCTACACTTTTACAACAATTACAATCCTCATTTGCTATTAAAGATCTTGGTCCTCTTCATTACTTTCTTGGCATCGAAGTCATTCCGCCAAATGGCTTCTTTCTCTCACAACGGAAATACATTTTGGAGATACTACAAACTACCAAATTTGATGGTATCAAACCCATCACCACCCCTCTTGCCACCAATACCCAGCTGTCCCAGTTCAACAGCCCTCGGTTCTCTGATCCTACTCAGTACAGAAGTATTGTCGGCTCCCTACAATATCTATCCACTCGTCCCGACATCGCTGTTGCTGTGAACAAGGTCTGTCAATACATGCACGATCCCAGGGAATCCCACTGGTCATCTGTAAAACGCATACTTCGCTATTTGAAACATACAGTCGACTTCGGTCTCATACTTTCTACCCCAACCAGTCTTTCTCTTCATGCATACTCTGATTCAGACTGGGCTGGGTGCCCTGATGATAGACGTTCTACCAACGGTTACTGTGTATATTTTGGAGGAAACTTGGTTTCTTGGAGTGCCCGTAAACAAAAGACGGTCTCCAGATCAAGCACGGAGGCTGAGTACAGGGGAGTTGCAGTAGCTACTGCTGAGGTTATGTGGATTCGATCTCTTCTCAAGGAATTAAAGTTCAATGTCCCATCACCTCCTACTCTGTGGTGTGATAATTTGGGAGCTACTTATCTCACAGTTAATCCTATCTTCCATGCTTACAAAACACATAGAGATCGACTACCATTTTGTACGGGAGCAGGTTGCCTCAAAGAAGCTCTGTGTTCGTTTCATCTCCACCAAAGATCAAATAGCCGACATCTTTACAAAAGGTTTAAGCAGCCACAGATTCCAAGCCTTGAGAGACAAGTTGTCCATCCAGACTAGGCCGTTAAACTTGCTGGGGAGTATTAAACCTATCCACACATATGGGTAGTTATTGATATTGATAACTACATATCCAGTTAAACCTATCCACACGTATGAGTAGTTATTGATATTGATAACTACATATCCAAATTCAGCAATTAGATAAACTGTGTAAACTTTAGTTATATCTCCTTGTAACAAACTCTACGTTTATCTATAAATACAATATGGCACAACCGTTTCAAGGTGTGCAAGCCATTACCAAAATTCTACAATCCACCATTTGACGAATTGCTCGTCCCGATCATAAAGACTCAGAATAATTCCTCTGCATAAATCTAAGTCTAACTAGGCCCTCCGAGCCAACAAACCAGCAAAATGCACCATGCGAAGCAGGAATGCATAACCATTCGTTTGTTTCATCCCAAACCCATCACCTTCATGGAGTAAAAGTAGTTACCCTTCTTCAAGTGCTAGCAACATTAGCCCACAGTATTATGTCAAGGGTTGGTTTAGGAATGTTTACAATTTGAATTTCCATTCTTTGTTAGTTTCACAGGTATTGTACCCTATTATCTAGAGAATTTGCTGAGATTCGCAGTTCAATCAAAGCAAAGCAAAGGTACTTCCTCTATTAAGTCTCCCATATTTTGTTATTTAGTATCTTTTACTGACGGAGCCAAACAGTTGTCTAAACTTAAGCTCAATTGGATATCCTAGAGTCCCTAGAACCAATCTGATTAAGCATTGGTTTACATGACAGTATGCAATCTATACTTGGCTTCAAGACAGGAATTATGGCTTTCTAATCTTATTCCTTCATGTTAATTGCATCTAGTATCAGAGGATAACATAAAATAAGTGCTAAAGATAGTGGAGGGTCGCATTGAGGTTGTGGAAGAGGATCGGACGATCTCAAGTTTTTCGTGGCCTGCAAGTCTAACAAATGACCCCCAATTCTTCTTTTAAACTGCGTCATATAGCTCTCCATTGTAATTTCATGATCTCTATGGCAGTTATAGTTTTAGTCTTCGTGTTCTCTATATATGCATTACATACAATCAGAGTTGCAGAAATTCCAGTAACTCACCTGTTACTCGGGAAGCATTTCAGTAGCTGAAAGTTCATTCAGTATAGTACTAGATTATTTTCTCACGGATACCAGACAATCTTGAAATGTTTCAGGTATATTAGGTAATAAGAGTTGGGATTTCTAGCATCTTCTCGACTATTTGGAAATGGAATTAATATCGCAGTTATCATTTGCTAGGTTTTATGCTTTAATTGATTTCTGAATATTATCTCTTTCTAGTAACACACTATGCCATAGAATTGAATTATAGTTCTCTAAAACCCAGTCTTCCAACAATTTACAAATACTATAAGGAAATATCAGGGGCTACTGCCATCTAGCTTGCTGGCACGTAACCACAATTATTTAAGGTTTCCTTCTGCTAT
The DNA here is from genome assembly GCA_029216955.1 of Iris pallida. Taxonomy (NCBI): domain Eukaryota; kingdom Viridiplantae; phylum Streptophyta; class Magnoliopsida; order Asparagales; family Iridaceae; genus Iris; species Iris pallida. The sequence goes on from JANAVB010033420.1 coordinate 17,299,902, forward strand.
TTTCTTAAATCCATTACAAACTCAATCGATTACAATATCTTTTTGCAACAAAATGGCAAAAAGACAGGATAAGAAGCTCACAGCCATTCTTCCTGGTATCGGTATATTTCCAGTTTATTCATATTTTTTTATCAGTACCGACATCTACTGGAAATTTGCTTCCCACTCTCTTCTTCCTTTTGATATAGTTTAGAACTATTTTCATCTATGCACAGTTATGCATATGAACATCTACAAATGTCCAGCAAGCTCTGCCTGTTGCTTCCTGTCTTTACCTGTTATAAACCCAACATAGAGATCTGAATGGCTGGAATCCATCTTAGGAAGTGCAACCTTTCTTCCTCCTTCGGACATGCTCCTCACAAACCCAACAAACTTTCTCCAGTTATCCGCGTCAAACAGATTCTTGTTCATCCTCAAATAAGTGAAAGCGCTTAGACCAATCCCTTCGTCAGCTTGGCTCGTTCTCAAAACCTGAGAGTAAGCTGACTCGTCGTACCTCTCCAATGCATTCTCCCCCGCCAGCTCAACGCCGGCTGTGCTTGCTGCTGCCTTGACTTGCCGAACAAGCAACTCAGGGGAGCAATTGGCGTGGCCTGGCTGCTGCTCGTCTTTCATCTCCATGCATGTGAAGTTCAGTACAACATTTCTCTTTGCCAGCATCTTAGCTATTGGAATGTAGCCATCTCTCTGTCTCGTGTTGTAGTATCCAGCTGTCAGTTCTGCTGCGTGGGATCGAGTTCGGTAATGCCAGTGGATTCCGGCCACTTTTGCGGATAGTATGGCGCCGGTGCCTTGGAAGATCCCCTCAGCAGCAGCTAGGATCCGGTCGCCATGTTCCAGGAGATTGTTAGAATACCACTCGAGGAAGAATTTTCCATACTCTGACTGCCATGTGCCTTCTCTTCTGAAGAAGCCGGTGTCCTCCGGGAACTGGTTGTAGTTCCCTGCGTCATGTGGCCCATCCTTGCCCCAGTTTTCTTGTCTGATAGCAATGGCTGAAGCTTGTAGAGAAGCTTTCATGTACTGTACAAGTTAGATTGGTATTAGAGCTTGTTGCAAGATGTTGATCGGTAAAGTTATGTAGACTATATTTGGGATGCTCAGATGTGCTGCAAATTTTGAGGAATAGGAAAAAAAAAAAACAACTATTTCGAAACTTTCTTTCAGAAATCAAGCTTCCTAATCATTGGAATGGTGGTGTTTGATTTTTGGTAGAAGTCATGTATTTGTTTTGAGCTGATGTCTGTGAGAACAATTGATGCCAAAGTAATTGAAAGATCCTATTATAGTTGCTGAATCGCTCATGTTTGCTAGTGATATTTCAAACTTTTTTACGAGATTTCTTCTTGCCGGGGAGGTATTCACAGTTTATTGTGATCTGTTTTGACTAATTTACCTTGTCATAGCACTGGAACTCGCCAATTCCAGGGAATCTCCAGGTTCCGTTGCTCTCAGGATAGGATGGATATCTCAGCTCCCCACAAGGACCCAATCCCACTTGAATTTCCTGGAAAAAGGAGTAAGATATTCATCAAAATGTAAGTTGCTTTCGTTTAGCAGTACTTGTATTCACTGCATAAATCTTCGCATAATGATTTTGATGAAGTTGAGGAAAAAAAAAAAAAAAAAATTCGACTTCTGCTTACCACAATCACGTTTCCCAGGTACTTATTGAACTCGTTACGGAAGGATCTCATGTAATCGGAGTAGACTTGGACTGGGGTTCTGCCTTTGAGCACCGGCAACATGTCGCAGCCCAGAGATACGTATTCTGGATTCCTTCTGCCGGACCTATCGGTATACATGATGTCCGGGTTCCGACTCATTTCTTCGTGGACCCATGGAGGTAAAGGTATGCTGTGAAAGCAGAGTTTCATTAGTTTTCAGAACAGGTAAATCTCAAAGCCAAGTTATCTGAATTATATTAACTGCTACAGATACCGAATCATCTAGCTGTTTTTTGGGTCTTGTGATGTGTTATTTTCAGGAAATTGATGTTTTGTGGGGATTGTGGTGGGTGACCAGCTGCTAAGTGATTTCCGAGTAAAATGGCTTTTATCCAGGAAGTTGGGAATTTTGGCTTGTAGTTGGAGGGGGTTTGAAGTTAGAGAAGTGGATGTCATCCACATACCAAGTAGGAGAGAACAATCAATCTATTGAGTAAGGAAACGTCTCTTTGTGAGGACAGGAATTCTCGGCTAACAACTGGATTTATTTATTTATTATTTTAATTTCCACTGTAACAAATAATCATCTTTTCCGTTGGATCCAACCCACCCAAATAGAATGTGCTATGTCTCCGCTTGCTAACCCGTAAAATTGAGATCTTGCCCTTTTTTTTTTTTTTTTTTTTGTGAAGAAAGGATAATAAGTTTCTGGAATCGTCCCCACTGGAGCCACATGCCTCCTCACTAACCACTTGGACTAGTGATCATTGGCAGGTTATATATATATATATATATATATATATATATATATATATATATATATATATATATATATATATGCAAATGATCTCTAGCCTAGTGGTTAAGAGAGATGCATGCGGCCCAAGCGGTTGGAGTTCAAGCCCCAGTGGTGAGGCATGCGGATGCGGTTCGAGTGACCAGGAGATGGATTCCTAGTAAGAACTTTTGCCATAATTACCAATTTTCAATATATATATATATATATATATATATATATATATATATATATATATATATAAAAGAGGGCTAATTTGCGTAGAAACGCCTCCTAGTTAAAATCTCAGAAAAAGCTAAAAGCTAATAAGCAAAATGCAAAAAAATGCAAAAAAAAAAAAAAAAAAAAAAAAAAACTGTTTGGATTAAGTTCAGTAAAGGCTCACAAAGCTTGTCAAATCAGAAAACTGTTTCTGGGTAGGAATCTAATAGAAGAGAACATTTTCTCTTCGATCCATGACATTAATTTGATCCATGACATTAACTTGAGGGTTAAATAGGAACTATTATTTTAAAAAAATAAGGAAAAACATAATTTGAATTATTAGGTACCTGCAGGAATCTCCAACGTTTCCCCCACACTGATGGAAGGACATGACCATCTGCAGCTTCAAGCCATGCCTCTCCACCATCTGCACCAGCTCCACATAGGCCTCCCAGTTGTACTTCATAGGCCCATCCCTCTCCACCAGCCCCCACCACACGTCCACCATCACCCCCTCCACCCCGGCACTCCGCAGCGCCAACAGGCTGGCGTTGAGCGCCTTGGCCCTCGTCAGCCCCCCGCACGCAGGCGAAACCGTGTCCAGCGGCATCATCACGTACACCGGCACCCTCCCCGATGATGCCGCCGCATGGGGCCCATGCAGCGCGTGGAGGTGCCTCCCCGCCTTCCCGTCAGCGAACGCGGAGGCGCGTTCGAGGGAGGCCGACTCGTGGTGCACGGCCGAGGAGGCCATGGCTGTGGCGCGTAACCGGCAGACAGGCTGGGGCCTGGAGCTTGGGAAGGCGGGGACCGAGACCGCGAACTCGTCGGAGCTCTTGTTGGGCTTGTTGGTGTCTATTGGGGTCAGGAAGAAGGAGGAAGAACGTAGAGTCAAGGCCATGGCTACAGTTATCAAGTTTAGTTTCTTTCTTCTTCGTTTCTTCAAGGGAAGTGTGGAAAGAGAAGAAGAAGAAGATGAGAGAATGAATGAGGAGATGTGGGTTTGATTTATAGAGGAGGAGGATGAACGAGGAAATGCATGGGACAAGAATGGTGGGCTCTCACGTAAAAAATATGGAGAAAAAGTGCTACAGAAGTTCGTTTTTTCTTGAAAGGAAGTGTCCAGCTCCATCACAAAATTGCCACGAGTATTAGGTCCTGCTTGGGAAGCAGAAGAAAAAGTAGTGTTGATCAGTTGCATTTCTGGATTGACTAACTTTTGCCATTTATGGATTAATTAGTGGATAACAGGATAAATAAATCTGCATTTAGATTACTTGGCCGTAGGGGTGAGGAAATAACGGTTTTGGAACCGAAATCGACCCGAACCGATCCGAACTAACAGTTCGGATCGGTTTTGGAAATATCTGGTCGGAGTTCAGTTTTAAGGTGTGGAGATATCGGTTTTGCGGATCGGCTGTCGGATTTGGGTATCGGTTATGGATCCGAACCGAAAACCGAAAAGTTACATGTTCAATTACAAGTTTATCCTTTCCATCCTATATATACAAAAAACTAAATCCTACATTTTCTCTTTCTTCCATTTTTTTCTATCCGTCGCTCTCTCTCTCTCTCCCTAATTCCAGAACACTCCTCCGAGTCCTCTCTCTCCCTCTCTCTCTCTTTGAGCTCGACTCTCTCGACCTCTCCAGATCTCTCCCTCTCTCGGTCTCCCTCCCTTACGGCTCGGCCATGGCGAAGTCGAAGATGGTCTCATGAACATGGTGCCGGAGTCGAAGAGGTCCCCGTGCTGGTGGCGGGGTTGAAGGCGAGTGCGGTGGTTGGCACAACTGAGGACGAGGGGACAGCGATTCCGACGACGGGGTCGGTTGGGACCATCGCCAGCATGTCGGCTGAGGGTTTGCCATGGTAAATCATACATTATTCTCCTGTTGATTAATTTTGGATAATTTATTATGGTATAATTTATTGTGGTATAATTTATTTGATATCATTTTCCCCAATTTTTAATCCAAATGAGTTTGTATTTTGTTCTTCAGGATTAAGTTGGAATATGAGTCTCAAAATATCAAAATTAATTTTATTTTAAGTATAAAATTTTGTGAAGGATCCGTCCATTGTTCGGTTAAAACCAAACCGACCGAGACCGAAATGTTTTATTTCGGATCAGTTTCATTCGGTTTATATGAGTTCGGTTCGATTTTCGGTTTTTGAAAAATTAGTTTTCGGATATACGGTTCGGTTCAGACCGAACCGAACCGTTGCTCACCCCTACATGGCTGCAATGCGTAGACATGATTTTTACTATTAAAAAATAATTAATTACAATAAACACAGTATAATAACCGATCCAGTTGACGATCTTAGAACTAGACGAAACTTACAACGTAGACAACTTTAACGTTGCGCATCCAATGTCGTAACTCTCTTCCTGATCCAAATAGCATAAGAAGAATATTATAGATTTTCAAAAAAACATTGTTACGGTAAAATTTGACGGACACTACAAGGATAAGGCTTTACGCCACAAAATCTAGAACGACCAAAAAGATTTAGTCACCCAAACTAATCTTTAGTAACTAAAAAAATTATTGTTGTTGTCTAAAGTCTTACGATTTTGCAAAAATAATTGTGAACGACTACTAATTAGTTTGGGCGACTAGAAAAAATATTCTCACCTAAAGTATAAGAGAATACTAAATTTAAGATGACTAAACCAAATATTCTGGCCTAAAGTAGGAGTTTCTTGCCTAAAGTAGGGAGAATACTAAATTTAAGATGACAAAAAAAAATTTCTCGTCTAAAGTATCAAAAGGAATACTAAATTTAAGACTACTAAAAATATTCTAACCTAAAGTAAGGATTTCTCGCCTAAAGTAGGGAGAATACTAATTAACTTAAGATGACTGAAAATTATTCTCGCCTAAAGTAGGAGGAATAGTAAATTTTTTTACCAAAATTAAGTTTAGGTGATAGATGAAAATTAGTCAACCGCCAACGCAAAAATATATTCCTTTTAAACCAAACATAAAAAGGAAAAAATAGAGTACAAAATATATGAAATCTTTTTCCAATTTAGGTGGGCCCATCTTCTTCCCAAATTTAGGACTTCATATCTATATATCCAACAATCCAAAGTCTTCTATTCCTCTTTTCCTTTGCAAATGTTAGATTCAAAATATTGAGTATTGGTTATTAGTTATGTTGTTTAGTCCCACATCGGGTAGAAAATTAGGAGGATGCTAGTCCTCTTCCTATATATATATATATAACTCCTCCCTATTAATAAATCATTCAATTATTACATCATACATGGTATCAGGGTAATTATGTAATTATCTCAACAGAGTATCTTAGACAACCAATGATAGTTGCCATAGACTATCTTTGGCTTTTAGTAGTAGTTTTCACACACTATCTATTACGACAGATCATAGTCGCCATAGAGTGTCTTAGACAACCAACGATAGTCGCCACATACTACCTTGGATGGTTAATAGTAGTCTCTACACAATACTTGTTGCGACCAATCATAGCCTCCACATACTACTTGTGACCAATCATAGTCGCCACAAAGTGTCTTAGGAGAACAATAATAGTTGCTAGAGACTGCCTTTGGCGGTGAATAGTAGTCTCCATACACTACCTATTGCAACCATGCATAGTCGTTACAAAGTGACTTATGCGATAATGATACTCGCCATACACTAGCTATTACAACCAATCGTAGTCACTACATACAACCTTGGGGGACCAATGATTGTCTCCACATACTACCTATTGCAACCAAATATAGTCTTCATAGACAACCTATGCCAACTATTATAATCAACAAAGGTCCTTTTCTCCCAAAAATCCTACAACCTAAGATGACAAAGCCTTCTTGGCCAAAAGTTTGAAATGACAAAGATATTTTCTCGCAATAGTATAGTATCCAAAGACCTTTTACGACTAAAATGCTTACTTAGTCGTCCCTTAATTTGGGTCAGGAGCCTGAGACGACGATGCTTGCGACTAAGAAATTTAGTGACAATAAACCTTAGGCAACTAATTTTGCATTTAGGCGACAAAAAACCTTTAGTCGCCTGAAGCCCTTATCCTAGTAGTGGGATACAGATCAAATTCGTCGCGCATAGTCGACGAATTCAAATTCTGTCAATTTTTACACGTCGGCTATGATCGAAACCGCTCGGATCAACATGACGATACCAATACACAAATTATAATTAAAACATAAATGTTCAAGTAGCTCACTTCGAGCTTCAGGACGAATAGACAATAGCAAAAGCAACAGTAGCAATGTCCTTTATTTTCTTAGTTGAATGTGCAAACATGAATGTTGCATCCGGTTCAAATTGAGTATGGTGTGCTACTTGTGGTATTTATTTTCTTAGTTGTTTCAATTGGATTGCAAAGTTATTGTATCCATATTTGTTCTATACTATGGATCACCGATACTTCAATAATGGTCCTTGGCAAGGGCGGAACCAGGAACCTGAGTTGGGGTGGGCTAGAGTGGATTATGGTGGGCTAAGTATAGTTCGACTCACAAAAATTTACAAAAAAAATATATATATGAAAAAAAGTTAAAATTTTTTTTTGGGGTGGGCTGGAGCCCACCCCAGCCCTTCACGTGGGTCTGCCCATGGTCCTTGATACTGGATACTTGCCACATATTTGTACTACCCAGCTACACCTTGTTAAGTTTTGGCTATATTTACTGTTTCAGCACTTGAATACATACTTGATATAGCTCCACAAGACAAAAGTTATATATATATATATATATATATATATATATATATATATATATATATATATATATATATCAATTGAAATCCTAACCAAGAGGGTTTGTAATATAAGATAAAGAAATCTTGAAAAGTGTGATAATGAAGATCAAGTATTGTGGTGACTCATTTACTAGACGATCGACATGCAAAGGCCTTTCTCTTTGATATGCTCTCTCTTTGTATATGTGTATTTCTTCTTCTCTTCGGGTGTGCGTGTGTCTTGGAAGGAAGGGGTACGCTCCTATTTATAGCCGCCTTGAGGAGGTGATAAAATGCGATCAGATACAGGATCAACGTAATCTTGGCTGCTTATAGCTATATACGATAGCTGATTAGCGTGAAGCTCGATCAAGGCGACACGTGACATTGGTTGGACGAGATCCGCTGTAGAAATCGTGGAGGTGGCATTATAGAAGTTGGTTTAATACACTTACCAATTACGACTGCTAATCGTATGACCCGATCATGATGACACACTACCAAAATAAGTCAAATTAGCGAATCTGAAAGCAAAAGTCGCAATTATTTTGCATATTAGCGACGTACACAAAAAATGTCGCAATACGTCACTGAATGTGACATTTAGCGTCGTTCAATGACTACATTTAGTTTCATGAAAGTTAACGTCGTGGATTAGTCGGTAAACGTCGCTATATTTTTTAATTCTAGCGACGTTTACCGACTCCCGTCATAATAACTCGCAATATATTAAATACATCAACGTTCAGCGACGTCCTTTTGCAACATCGCTAATTACTTAATATAGGGTTAGGGCGCCAGTTCGAGTTTATTATTTCATTCCCAAAAAAAAATTCGATTCTCGCCCGAACCCCCTCCCCCGATGAACCCCCGATCCCGAGCGCCCGGCGAACACCGAACCCCCAGACGACCCCCATATCCCCCCCGGTGACCCACCCGCCCCGGTGACGCCCCGACTTCTTTGCCCCTACGACCCGAGATGCGGTTCGTCCCCTACGGTACGGCTGCTCTCCGGCGCCTTCGATCCTCCTCCTCCCCTCTCCGATTGGCCCCCTCCTAAGTCAACCCCCCATCTCGGTAAACCCCCCTCTCTTTCTCTTAACGAACATAGGACACAGAGACATAAGCTGACACAGGACAGGCAGGAGCACAATGACTTGTAAACGCTGAAACGGGACACACACAATGAGACTTGGACACAGGACACACACATAATGACATTGACATGGGACAAGCACACAATGACACTGACACATAATAATTTCAGTTAAATTTTTATTTTTAGTTAATTTTTAGAATATGTATTTGACGTTATAGTGACATGGACACACAAATCGGACACTGACATAGACACACATTGATTTTCTTGTCAATGAGTATGTATATATGTGTGTGGATTGTATTTTAATTTTTGCATAAGTTTAATTAATATCAAATTGGCATTACATATATATAGGACACAACATAGATACATAAATGAGTTAGTATGAATACATGTTAGTGTGATATCATAAAATGAGTATAGGTTTATTTCCTAGTTTAGTGTCTGAATATATGCTTGACGGTTAGTTCTGGGAAGGAGTTAGTATCTTAGATACTTAGGTAATATCATTGAGTAAATTTTATTTTCAGAGAACGACTCACAAAGAACACGTGACAACACCCAAGTGCCAAGTATGTTGGTACCAAGATACCAAATACCGAGAGATCTTACTTTTAACATTGAACACGTGACGACACTTATTTAATATAATTTGAAATCCGATAGTCCCGAATTATAAAATGGATAATGTGTATCCATCTTTGCAGAATTATCTTCAAATGGATATAAATTACTATCTGCGAAATCGTTCGTAGATGTACAATCGTCATCCTGATGACATGTGCGGTGTGTAAGATGAATTTATACAGGGGTAGAGTAGTTCCTACAGTTCGCCAAGGCGTTCCCTCAGTAAATGGACCGCACCAAATTAAGTGTCCATGTGTGAGTGTCGCAACTTGAAATATCATCCAGAAGTGGACGTGACATATCATTTGTAGTTGAGGGATTTCATGCCGAATATCTATCAGTGACATATTATTTTCAACGCTGCGGGGCCTAGTTTCGATCTGGACAATCATGATGTAGCTAAGGAGGCACCAAATGCGATGCTGCGAAGTTCATGGAGTTGTTGGAGAATGCAAGGACTCCTTTGTATCCTGGTTGTGAGGATCATTCACCGTTGTAGGTGGTTACAAGATTGCTAAGCATCAAGTCCGATTTTAATATGTCTCAAGAATGCTACAACCGAATCATCAAGTTGATATAGAGATCTTGCCGGAGGCTGCCTGTCATGACCCGCTCCTACTTTTCGGGATACGAGTGCGTAGCCAAGTCCAGCCTACGCCACATCATCGGCGGTAGTATGCTGTCTAGGTCTCTATGTAAATCCCAAATACAATAAAATCATATCTAATTGCTCATTCACAATAACTATTTTATTTATAAATCCAATAATACATCAAAAATGATATTTGGAACAAACTCGCTAAATATTTAAATAAAAAACTAATTAATCTATCTAGAATCTACGGTCGGCCTCCAAGATCTCTATCTTCCCCGTATGGTCCATAGCGCAAAATTAGGAAGCATGATAGGTCACCTACAACGATTCAGTCAGAAAAGGGACAAAGTACAACCCTATTATATTTATGTAACTTAATACAAAATAAGCTAGACAAGTAAAGATGCAGTAGAGAATAAAAGAAATATGTATATGAACTAGAAACAATAAACATGTACAAGAAACCACTAGCAATAACATATATGAATGAGGCAAGTAGCAATAAACATGTACCATAAAACTAACAGTGTGTTTGAAATACTTTTCAACACGTGAACGACTTGGGTTAGTATGACACATCATAGATGGCTATCTACAATAAAAGGGAAGACTAATCCATATGTGAGGTGTATGACTTAGCTATCCACAATAACAATCATTGGGCTTTATTCACATACCTACTGAGCATTTTTCCTCCCGACTTACTAAACAATCAATAATCGAGCAATGATACAATCAAGCCTATCGTTTCACAATCGTGTCTCAACAGGATACTTAATAAAACACAATAAAAGATAGCATTATAATATAATAAGCACATAAAATAATAGTGTACTTGCCTCAATTAGTTGCAGTTGTTGTGTGAGTTGACCATGTTGGCACAAAATAGTCGCACATGTCATAAGTATGCAAGATGACCTATAATGATGGAATAGACCGTGCCATTAGGTCCTGGACAGTCCGATTAGCCTAGGGTCGATATGAAGTAGTCAGAATCACAAGAAATAGGAACGTATGACTAGTCACGGTCAAGGGTTGATTTGAAGAAAATTTGTTTAATAAAAGAAATCTATAATACGAATATATATATATATATATATATATATATATATATATATATATATATATATATAGACACACACACACACACACACACACACACACACTTAGAAAAGTATTTCAAACACACTGTTATCATCATGCACTTGCACACTTTTCGGTGCATGATGATAGCATGGGGGTGACACATAGCCACCACCCATAGGGTGGCACCTCACCTCCCTTATTTCCCCTTCTCTATCTCTCTCTCTCTCTATCTCTCTCTCTCTCTATATATATATATATATATATACACTTAGAAAAATATTTATGACTATTTAGAAAGTATTTATAAACCTCATATAAGAACATTTAAGAATAATACAAAAACCCAAATATATTATAAGCCCAAAGATATTTATTACTCTTAAGCCCAATAATTTTACGTAAAATCCCGTTGAAAATAATATATATACATATAAATCTCATAAACCTGTTAGCGAAACCATATTAATATTAAAGCCCAAATCTAAAATTATACATTTATAAAAACCCAAAATAATTCGTTATAAAACTCTTAAGCCCAATAGCCCATTAATATATATGTATCAGCCCAATCCAATGCCCAAATTATTTGTTTTAAAACCCAAAATAAATACAAACTATTTAGTCCATATATATAACCAAAAATAATAATAACAACTATTATTGTCTATAGTCTAATGCCAAACCCAATAGTATGCCTAATAATAAAACCCCAAAAATAAACCTTGTTTACAGAAGCCCAAAATATTTTTTTATTACAAATATTACTTAGTAACTATAATAATAATAATAATAATAATAATAATAATAATAATAATAATAATAATAATAATAATAATAATAAGACTAGTATTTATAAACTATAGTCTCTGGGATTTAAGCCCAAATTTGAGCCCATCCCACAAATTAAAAATAAAAATAAAAAAATAAAATAAAAACAACACAAAGAAAAGGGAGGAGAGAGAAAGTTATCCCTCGTTTTATCCAGAAGAAAGAGAGAATAAAGGAAAGGAGGAGGAGAAAAAGGAAAAAGGAGAGCTCATTTTCCCAAGCGTTGGCGGCCGAGCTCGACTTTACGGCGCACGGCCTAGGGATGGCCGGAGGGTCCATGCGCGCTCTGCGGTGGCGCAGCGTTGAGTCTCGCGAGCTCGATGGGGTGGCACGGTGCACGACGGCCGGGACCGATAGGGAAGGAGAGGTGGAGGTGCGCGTGGAAGTCATGGAGGACTCCGGCATCGTCAGAGGAGACGGATCGGGGTCGAGCGCCATGGATCTGGTCTATGCAGAGGACAGAGTGACATCGAGCCGGGGATCCGGCGGTGTGTGATGCATCGGTCGGGCGGTGATCGACCGAGGTAAGTGGCGGTGTGTGGTGACTGTGTTGTCTGTGGAGGAGGGGGTGCGGCTGAGTCATCGAAGGTTTCATCGTTGGTGGATGGGGACTCGGCTGTGTCCCTTGTGTTTTGGTAGTGGTGTTGTGTGATCGAGGTTGTTGGGGTTTCTGCATGCGAAGATTTCAGGGAATTGGGGTAAAAAAGGTGACGATTGTGGCTGTGGTCGTGGCCGGGGTTCAACGGTAGCAGAGGGTGGTGATGATCGAAAGCGGGATTTGGCCAGAGAAGAACGGGTTTGGTGACGGGACAGGGAAGAGGTGTAAACGACGGTAGCTGAGATTCATGGTGACTGCCGGGTCAGATGGCATCAGAATCAGTTACGGTTAGGGTTAGGGTTAGAGATTAGGGATATGTCGGGTTTGTCCGACATAATAGCTGGCTTGTGTCCTGCATGACGCATGTGGACGTGTCCGGTATATCGGACACAAGGATGGATCGCATGTTTTTGTAATAAATAGAATAATGAAAAAGAAGATTAGGACACGGACATGATGCATGGACACGGCTGCGATGAGATGATTGGCTATGGTGTTAGCTAGATGTTGAGAAATTTAGTGGAGAAAATAAAGGGAAGCCTCCCCTATATATATGAGTGGGGGTTTCCTAGTTAGGGAAGGAATATGCTTGATCAAATCATTCCATAGAATCAATCAATTAGATTGATCAATCTCAATCTATTAATAATTTCAAAATAAAATCTAAAATGTCAATTTCCATTTTAAATAGATTTTATAAATCAAATCCTAAAAATAAAAGATAGTAGTAAACTAGATAATCATACAAGTATATTTATCATAAATATCAATTGTACGATAATAATTGATAATAAAAAATCAAGCAGTTCTAAAATCTATTTTCTAAATTTAAAACTTAAACATAATTGATAATAGAAATTAATAAGTTTAAATGTATGCCTTTATAAAAATAAAATCATATTTCAAAATAGTTTGACAAATCTTTTTAAAATATCCTTTATATGATTTCAAATAAAAAAAATTCTAACTAAAAAATATTCAAAACTAAATAAATAAATTTAAATATTCTGAAAGTAGGCTTACAAATCTATCCACCTTAGAAAAATTTCGTCCTTAAAATTTTAAATGACACGATTAGGCACGATTTTAAGAATATAATAAAGAGATGAAATTTTAATCGATACGAATAAGGACGACAAGGGATATAATCAAGAGAATGATATGATTCATTATCAAATTAGTTAGGCATAATCGTGGATAAAACTAATAAATAAATAAAATATGATTTGGCACGATAAATTTTAGTCAAATGGACTAGTCGACGACCAAAAATGTTTAAGAACGTTCAAAATCGAAATTGGTTGGCACGATTGAAACATAATCAAAATTGTCTAGTCGCGATCAAAATCGCTTAAGAATGATCAAATCAAAATCGTTCGGCACGATCCATTACTAAACCAAAATCGTTTAGGCACGATCATAGATCCAAAATCTAAGTATGATTTTGAATCTAGTGGAATAGAATCAAAATATAGGAATCAGTTCTAAATGATTAGAAGGAAGAAACTAAATGATGATTTTCGAATAGGAAAGATAGAAAATAAGAACTATCAATTTATTGAGAATACGATAACAAGAAATAGGATTTCGAATCAATTTGGAGTGAGAGTACAAGTTTTGTGGATCATGAAAAATAATAGTCATATGCTAATAAAAGATATAGCCTCTATGGTATTCGAAAGCCATAATTATATCCGAAGTCATTTTACCGAGAATTTATGCCTCGCTAGTATACATCTGACTGCAGTAAACTCTTTGGTTTCACGACTCAAATATAATATGGTTTCGATTATTCTATTAACTCTATCAAATATTAACATAACAACTCAAAGACCAAACTAGAACTACTAAGACATAGTTTTAATAATATTCGATAACCTACTCTTACCTAAAATTACTTCAACTTTAGGGGTCATGCCTTGTCAGTGCGCTGCTGGCTGCAGTGAACCCGCAGTCTCCATAATTCAAATAAATGGCGACAGTGTGCATCTGTCCTTCCATTTTAAGTCATCGAAAAATTATTCCAACTATATCCATAAGAATTTCAAAGGAGCTTCTAGAAATTCAAAAAATTCCAAGG
>JANAVB010033420.1:17319220-17333783 GCA_029216955.1 Iris pallida
TAAACTCTTTGGTTTCATGAATCAAATATAATATGGTATTGAATATTCTATTAACTCTATCAAATATTAACATTACAACTCAAAGATTAAAATAGAACAACTAAGACATAGTTTTAATAACATTTGATTACCTACGCTTACATGAAATTACTTAACTTTAGGGGTCATGTCTTGCTAGTCCGCTGGCTGCAGTGAACCCGCAGTCTCTATAATTCAAATAAATGGCAAATGCATTTGACAACATAATTAATACTGTGATGGACATAAAGGAAAAGACGAAAGACAATCCCAAGGCCAGGTTGGACTTGGAAGATATATGTAGATGCCTTGTATTGCATTTGATAGAGGAAGGCAATATGAAGTATATGCAGCCTAAGGCAATTTTCTCACTAGACAGGTATGAAGTGATTCCTAAAGCCGAGATCGCTGTTAAGGAGGAATTGGCACCAGAAGGCAGTGGCACCGGAAGTTCCAGTCACCCAGCTCCTATAGCGGATCTTGATCACCTGAACCCTGCTTGTACACAGTATCTGAGGGACTGGTATCTTCCCCAGCGTAGAGTGTATAGTTATATGATATGACTTTTGCGCGAGTTTGTCTCCGACAGACTTATTTCTGGATTATACTTCTTTACGGATTAGAATTTTGCCCGAATTTGTCTCCGGTAGACTTATTTCTTGGATGTTGTTGCCTTATTTTTGGACTAAACTTTTTGCTTATTATCTAGACTTGGATGTTTCTGGATGTTATTATCTAGACTTGGTTATTATCTAAAAATTCAAGAGAGGGTTGTTCCGGTCTTAATTTTTATAAACTGTGATTTATTAAATGCATGCAGATTTGGTTTAGAATATGTATTATATTTCTTGTGTCTGTCTATTTTTTCAATATATGTTATTATCAGGTATGGCAGAACGAAGAGGATTGTACCTCGGTCAGTCCTGAGGTAGAGGAGCACCCCGTCTAGGTAGAGGTTCCACCGGTTGACGGAGTGCTCCTCTGTTATTGGATCATGGTTCTGCACCTCGTCTCCGAGTACTCCAGTGTACCAACCAGTCACATCTCTGACTGCATCGACGGTACATGGCAGTACTCCTGGGATGGGCAGTTCCAGGCATAAGACTACTATCCCGTCCAGTATTCCTGGTACTATGGAGACAGAGGAGCAGATGGAGGAGGTCAAACCTACTACTTCTCCATATTAGATCGATCCCCCATGTGCGCCTCCGGATGAGACGAGGATGAACATGTGGTCCGACGAGTCTACAAAGTAAGTTAATTAGTTAACATTAATTTATATATATATATATATATCTATATATTCTATATATTCATGAATATAATTATCATTGTATAGATATCGTCACCCGACGGTATAGAGGGCACTGGGGCTATTTCTGAGGTCCAACTATGGTGGCTTGGATCAACAACTCGGATGCCTCAGACGAGAGGAAGGTATTTTGGTTTGCCTATTTCAAGGTAACTAAAGTATATTATTTTTAATATCAATTATCTTTTATACATATTATAACTTACTATTTTACTTCTTATAGAAAATATATTTTATCTACCACACCGGACTGAGATGATCGAGAAACAATTTTCTGTCGTTGCCGCCAAGTTGATCCGTGATGCAATCGACGACCAGAAGGATCGAGATTGCTCCAGAAGACCGATCCAAGGTTGGATCAAGCCCGAGCAGTGGACTATGATGAAGGCTAGATTCGACGATCCCAGGTACAAAGAAAGGTCGAAGAAGGCAAAGGCGGTTAGGGCGAGGGGAGGAAAGTGGTGTGTTGGTTCGATTCCCATGACATAACATTTTGTCGTCTGGTATGTATTTGATTGATATATATTATTTTAATGAAAATATGAACAAAATGTTTAGTTTCAATAACAAACAA
The DNA here is from genome assembly GCA_029216955.1 of Iris pallida. Taxonomy (NCBI): domain Eukaryota; kingdom Viridiplantae; phylum Streptophyta; class Magnoliopsida; order Asparagales; family Iridaceae; genus Iris; species Iris pallida. Next base: position 17,321,125 of record JANAVB010033420.1, read on the forward strand.
ATTAATTTTAACAGATACAGAGGGTGAGGACGCCAACATGGTTACCGTCTTCCTGGCCACCCATCAGAAGAATGAAAAGCTCATCGATGAGAGGGCCATGCATAGCTATATAAGTATTACTGTATGTTTCGTTAACTTTAATATAACTTAGAAATAGCAATTATATCCATATAGTTATTAATAAGTACCTTAGACAATAGCAACTACGACGATTGGATAGTAAATATTATGCTTATCGAGATGCATATCTTTCTACGATGAGTTTCTTAGGACAAGTGAGCGTACGAATGCTAGTACTCATGTAGAGGGAGGGGCTAGTACTTCCTTGTACCCCTCTCCGCTTTAGTCGGTGGACGAGCTCTAGATGACCGTCGTTGGTGCTCTTTAGAGGGATACGTACTACGGTACGAGATCCTACAGTGCCTTTATGGTGACGCAGTCATCCAAGGCCCCCTTTGGCAGTGTGCATTCCCCACAACCCTCACTGGAGTCGGCCCAAGTCGAAGGGGGCTTGCGTCGATAGTTGTTGATATACGTGACAAGATGTTGTAGAGGATGCGAAGCAGCCCCAGTCTCAATCGCAGACGGACAATACGGCGCTCACCGCACGATTTGATATGATCCAGTGCACCATGAGGGAGACGTAGGGGACCATGAGGGAGATGAGCTAGAGGATGGATCGTACCATTCAGGCGGTGTAGGGGACATAATTGGCCATGGGTGATCAGGTTTGGAGGTTGATGGCTGTTATGGATTCATACAATTCTAGACTGCTAGCCATGGCAGACACTTCCTGATTATGCGTCGGCAGCGACACCGACTATATCGATTCCACTGCCTCCTCCTCTTGATGAGCTATAACCGGTGACGCTTATACGGCAGCAGTATAGGTTCATGCTATCCCAGATGCAGGTCGTATTTCTTCTTCTCCTTTTATTGACCAGCCGTAGTCCTTCATCAGACATATTATGTTGTGTTTTGTTGTGCTTTGTTGACCCATTCTTGGGTCTTTATGTATTTATTTATATATTTAGTGGCAATATGTGTCGTGTTGACCCATTCTTGGGTCTTTATTGGACATAAACTCTTTTTATGGCTATTTGGTAGTGGATTTGTCTCCACCCGACTATCTTATGGCTTTCTTATCGTTTGACTCTGTTTATTTGATTATTGGAACATTTTCATCTTTTGTCTGTGTGGATGACATATTATAACTCTCTATTTTTTTACCGGTTGAGTGTTCCACCAAAGGGGTCGGTGAACCCAAGGAATTTTATGGAGGGTTGCTATGGGTCTACTATTTATAAACTATGATTTAAACTGCAGGTAGATTCTGGATGGAAAATAAACAAAAATATTCTGTTTTTTAATTTTCTTTTACAGTTTAACGACGTTTAGCGACGAAGGAAGACATTGCTAATCGTATATCAGAACGTCGCTAGCCTATAACGAAGACGTCACAAACAGTCGCCAAACGTCGCTAAGTGGCTGACATGGCAATTTTTGCCATGTCAGCAATGTTGTAGCTAAACATCACAAAGAATATCGCTAATTACTGAAAAATCGACGACGTTTAGCAACAAAAAATGACATCACGAATTAGCAACTGCTCATCGTTATACGTCGCTATCCACTAGAATATTCACGAAGTGCTGACGTTGCTACTGAATGTCGCAATAATGACGACCTGCGACATTTTTTGTGTTAGTGACCATGAAACACAACAAAAGATTTTCTTCGCTAAAATTGAATAGTGAGGGTTTTCAACATTTTAGAGACATTTCTAAATGACACTAAAGTATCTTATTTTGGTAGTGACATGTGGCACATACTGTGATTTGAGAAGATTACCCGTTAAATAGGGCAGTTATAACGCACATGCCATAAACATGAGATCAAATCATTAAGATTATATGCCCGATCAAAAATAACTCGTGGCATACACTAAGAGATAAGGGAATCTCTGGTTAAATGGGGAGGTTAAATAACCCACATGCTATTAGTTAGGAATTTTAAATCAGTTAGCAGTTAATCATAAGGCCTGACCATCTTGATACGTGGCACGTACCGAGATTTAAGAGAATCAGGCTTCTGGAGCATAGTCGCATGAAACTTTAGCCGTATGGAATTCCAGTCGCATGAGGACGTTCTGGAATACTGCCACAGGAAAGGGAAGGGATACACGTGGTACTGCTCTGCCGGTAGAGGATGACCAAGGTGATGTATGCCTTGTGATGTTGTCTTGGTCGGAGGCACGAAACACTTAGAGCATCAAAGGGAGGAGATCCATCTAGGGAGCCGCAGGGAGATCCACTTGTAGCCTTGGTGTCTTAGCCGCATGACTTGATACTATTTAGACTTTAGTGGAATTTGGAGATTTTTCATGTTTCTACAAGACGTCCTTCAAAATTTTCAAACTTGGGATAAGTTTGTAACACTTTGAACATAAGCATGGACCGTAAAGAACTTGGCCATTCTGGGTTTCTCCATTAGGGTTCTGGAGTCACATCAAGCTGGTGATAATGCCATCAATTATGACTCTGGAAAGGCTACCAGGCTGTCAGGCTCTTAAATTTTTTACTTTTTCTTCGATATCGTTTGGGATTGCCTGTCTTTATCCCAGGTTGAATCTTTGCCTATAAGTAGGACATGGGTTTGGAGAGAGAAAAACCCCCTACCTGTAGTCGTACAGAAGTCCCAAGTAGCTTAGTGACGGGGTCGTCGTACAGAAGTCCCAACAGAAAAGTTGAATAACACTAGTTTACAAAATAGAATCATCTTTTATTGATAATACATAATTACAAAGGCACGAGGCCATGATTACAATCACTCATGCTCACAATCTCTCTGAATACAATCAATCAGCTCTCTCTCATCTCTCTAATTAAGGTTCAAGGCTTGCAACTGAAGAAGGTAATGTCCATGCATTATGTCCCATATAGATAAATTTTTTAACACTATCGCACGCTTTAAAATGCTAAGGAACTCCATGCCTCAGGATGTCCAAGCGAGCTCTGCCTCGAAATAAGCAAGTACCTGTAACCTGCATGCAAACTAGTGGGGTGTCAATACCAACCGTATCGGTGGAAAATATTATAACGACCCGCTCCGCCCTAGCGGTATGCCGATTCAAACGACAAGTGCAAATGACTCAAATGAGTCATTGACTCGAAGAGTTACGTTGACCGAGGAATGCATCGAGTAAAAATTAATGCAAGTGTTAAGTTGGCCCTTCAGAAATCGAGTCTTAGACTTTCAAAGGCGTGCTCGGAGTCTCGCTCAGCCGATGCGATCATCGCTAAGGTGGGTGGCTCCGGTGAACCTGTCTTTGCTTAGCCTAGACACATAATAATACGAACAATATTGCTAGAATCGCTAGGCAATAACCCCCTGCATGCTAATAAAATGCCTCAACGCACCTAGCTAAGGGAATAATCCCATCTTGTATGCTTGTGTAGAACATTAAAAGGAACTTAGAATTTTAATTGAACCTCGCACCGTACTCCACGCTCGTGCCAAGGCACTGCTTACGTTTCGAGTAGATTCACTCATGTACTCAAATATAATTGAATTTCTTGTCACTTAGATCGTACCGCAACTTGAAGCACAAAACAATTAATGCTCCACTAAAATGAGGCAGGAAGACTATCAACATAGTCGTTCGAGCAGAGTATAGAAACATCAAAAGGCTTCGGGAATGTTGGGTCGCCAAGGCGGTTCCTGTACAGGGAGCTTCATAATGAATGAATGAATGAACGAATGAACAAATAAGTAAATGAATGAATGAACGTATGAATGAATGAACGAATGAATGAACGAATGAACAAGTGAAAGAAAGAAAAGAAAGAATGAATGGAAGAAAGGAAAGAATGATTAGCGATAGGTATGGCGGGGACGTGCAACAGGGCTCGCTACCCGCGCTATACGGATGCCACCATCAACCTAGTCGATAATCCATTATGGCTCAATAACAGCCCGATATAGCTCAAGACAGCCCAAAAAGTTAAAAATAAAAATGAGAATACAAAATAGTCGTAGACAACTCATATACGAGGGAGGAGATGAAGGATTCCAAGGCAATGAACAGAGACATCATGTCGGCCTAGGCGGAATCATGGTGTCACGACCCGTACCCTATTTAGGGGCACGGGTACGTGGATACGTCCAGCCAACGTCGCAGAGTCGGTGGTAGAACGCTGTATAGGTCATCTAGAACATATAACATCTAAGACACAATGAATATAACCTGTCATCTCTGTACGGAGAAATATAATCACACTCAATCACATGAATCTAAGGAAGATAAGCACGAATAAAATAGAGATAAAGATTAAGTAGATAGTCTGAAATAGATGCAGAGTCACAAACACAAGTTCAGAATTTAAAGACATAATACAATCCCAAATAAGTTCTACTGACCCAAAGTATCAAGCTGGAATACAATTCCAATAAAAGACTAGCTAATCTAAGTCACTACAGGCGGTGCGTCTGTCACGACCCGCTTTCGAATAACCGAACACGAGTCAGACACGTCCAGCCTTTGTCGTTAGACACGACAAAGTAAGCTGTACCAATCTAGGGAAAACTAACCAGATATTAAGACAAGTATGAAAACACAGCATCTATAAATGTATCCCAGAAAAGAAGTATAAGTTTCAGAATTCTATTACATTCCAGCAAATGAAAGTAAGTTTACTAGTCTCAATACAAGGAAATAATATGGAATACTAAGGTAAGCTCTAGGCTTCTACAGCCTCTAAGTCAAGAGCAGCACCAACTAGCTCTCCTGCATCAATTGGCTCCTCGCCATAGTACGTGTCGCACAGAGCCTCCAACTCACCTGCAACATATCCTAGTCAGGAGCGGAGCTAAGTATATCCAAGGAATGAACATGTACATCATGGTATGAACAAGAAATAGGAATATATGTAAAGTACAGAAAATAAGAACAAGACATGAAATGGAACAGGAAATACTGGAAGTAAAACATGGAACATGGTAAGAGTCCTGAATATGAAATACCACCTGAACATGAAGTATAACCTAAACATGAAATACAACCTGAACATGAAATACAACCATGAATCCTGAAATACAACCTGAATCCTGACATGTGCAATATTGAAATACATCTAGATTGTGATCGGCTTGGGTAGATACAATGAACATGAAATGGTACGGCTTTGGTCCCGCGTGCACGGTGCAGAACCCAAGCTATTCACATGAATAGTAACAGGGTTTGATCATATCTATAGTATTTCTCCTCCCAGACACAAATAATACATGAAACATGAAACCAGACAATACCGTGATACATCGTGTCAATCAAGGAGATACAGGGATGAACATGCAAGATATGAGAAATGGACAAATCCGAGGAGTATACTTGCCTTGCTCTGGGTGATCGAGAAAGGGTGGTAAAGCTGGGAATCCTCCTGTTTATAATAGGTACAAGTTGGTCAACGCATATCCATTACTATTTTAACATTTTAATTTATCAAATATTCCTACTACAATCTATAAACCTTAATTTAATAACTACAATACAATGCTAGACTACTATTTTCCTATAATTACAAGCTGCTATAGGCATGTTATATCCCAGTGGCCTAACAACACTCAAATAACAGGTTCCTAGGGTGAAGAGTAATGTCCTAAGATTTATTTAGAACCAATCAACTACCTACAAACCTTTGCTCTTCACTTTACCTAATCTCAATATTGTATCCTGGCTATGCAACTCCAGTTTAAAAGAAATAGAATTCTTGAAGGCTGGTAAAACTGTCCTATTCCTTTACACTAGGAATTCATCCTTAAAACAAGGCCTTCCTACTGAGATTGAATCTCAGTTCCATCATATGGAATCAACTCTGATACTTAAGTTCTCAGGTCATCAAATGGATCAAACACTGTTACTTAAGTCCTCAGGTTCCTTAATTGAACCAAGACCCTGTTACCTAAGTTCTCAGGTTCTTTAATGTTATCCTAAAAATGACTAATCCATATCACTCCTTGATTTAATGATCAATACCCCTTGATTCCAGAACAGTGTTTTAGTTCACAATATGTCAACACAATGGGATCCTACAACACCTGAACATATACAGGGAAACTCAATTATAGCTATGAGACCTACTATACTGCAGCAGTGGCAGGATACTGTACAATGTATCAGGGCAATGTAGAATATATATAGATATCACTCAGTCCTAATCAGGATATAAACTTCCAGTCCATCCCCAAGTTACTGAACAATGGTTCAGTTAAGTCTCACAGATGAGACTGAACTGATTTAGCTTCAATAATCCTAACTTCTATTTCCTCTCAGATATCAGTTAATCTCTAATCAGTTATCAGTTAACAACTCAATAATATGTCAAATGTTAATCCTATAGTAGCTCAATGTTAATTCAGTTATCAGTCCTATATTAATCCAATTATTAGTACTATAGTTCATTCTCAGTTTTGAGAAAACCAAATTCTAATTAGAATTTGTGTGCTTCAGTCCTTAATAGAACTAAGATCAAATCAGTCCAAATGTGGAATCAAGTATCATTTCAAATGTGAAACCAAGTATCAGTCCACATGTGAAATCAAGTATCAGTCTTCAAAATGGATGATACATCTTGTTCAGTAAAAATGTTGATGTGATTCAGTCAAAGAATTTGAATGACTTAGAGTCACTGGATTTTGGATTTGCCCTCACAGTTCCCAGGTCAATTTACCAATCCCCTGTTTCCTGTTTTAAAGTACTAAGACTCTTTGATAAATACTGTTAATACAACTGTTTATTCAAAGGCCTGTCTCAGGACTGTAAAATAGCTATAATAGGATATGGGAAAAACCATCTAAACTCTCTACAATACACTCATAGGCCAGGCCCTTCCCTACAGCCCTCTGTCCATTAGCTCAATTGCTAAGCAATAACAAATCGAGCAAAACACATGAGTAAAATCAAAACCATGAAGTTTCAAACCTGATACTGACCAGTACTAGAGTTTAGCTCACAAGGAAATTGGTACCTGTCCTATTTACTGAATTAGACTATAGCTGATACCTTTCTAAACACCCTCAACCTCAGTAGCAGTAAAGTCCGATACTAGCTCTTTAACACTGTAGGCAATAAAAACTGGAACAATACTTGAGCTTACTGGACAATCAGCTCAGCCCCAGGATAAGACTGATATCCATATCAGTAAAAACAAAACTGAGATAATGTATTGTATCAGACAACCTGAGACAGTCATTCTTAAATAGGACTGATGTATCAGTCTACAAAACACAATCCCAGGGTTGATTTCATATTCAATACCTTACATCCAAACGCAGGCATTAGTCCTAAATAGGATACTGCAATCAAATGTATGAGCTAACAGTCAATTTCTGTTTCCAGGAACTTCCCACACACCCTAACTCAATTGGTCCTCCCTGCTATCTCCTAGGTTGAAAATTCAGACAAGAATATCTAGTAGAATCAGTCTTGACACATGAATAAGAACTGAAAGTTCAGCAAAGGACTGGACTATGAAACATGGAGAACAAGGAATTACACACACACAGTCCAAACATTCTATAGCTTCCAAAAAATTGTAACTCTATATTTACCAAATCCATTAGTGTCACCCGACCCCTACCATTGGCAAGCATCAATTAAGGAGATTCACCAAAACTGAAATTATTGAATAGATCAAAGAATTACCTTATCAGTAATTCTTCCCAATTGATCAAGTCCAAACGATATGAGAAATAACCCTGTGTTGTCCTGTACAAATCATTGAAACAATTCCAAAAGAAATGGTTGAGAATACTCTAATATTATGCTAAGTGTCCAAATGTGTGGATCAAAAATAAATGGATACTTAAGTATCCCAGTTTCTCGTCCACTCCTAAAACACAGTGCTAGTATCTTTGGATCGTGATGATCTACTCGAGATCTCCTTAAATAAGATCAACAATTGAATCATCAAGGACTTGAATCAAAGGAGATACTACTCAAATTTTTTGGAATTCAACTCACCTATGCTTGATGCTAGATTTGGACAATCAATCGAACAACCTCAGTCGATCACTTCCGATCTAGATTTACATTAAATCACACATTCGAATACTCAAGATCGAGTATAGAACCATTTAGGAAGAACAATTATTCAAAAATAATGAATTCTCACCTATGTCCATTCGATCGATGATTCAAACAGGTACAGAGCAGACTCCGAGAACCTCGAGATGATATCAATTGCTCTCAATTTGCAATTTCTCGTATGATCAAGTTTAGATCAGAGAAGAACAATCGAGAATTAAATTAAAACTAGAAATCAGTAACTCACTCGAATTGATATAGAGACGAAGACGTTGAAGAACGATAATTTACTCGCGTCGTTGTTGCTACAGGGAACAGAGCTGCTTCGCCTCGCCGGGGTTTTTCTCCATTGTTGATCAGGGAAGAATTTGATGCATCACCATGACTAGTTCTTGTCGAGATCTAGGTTTGAGAGGGAGATTTCGATTTAGAATTTTGAGGGAAGGAAATTTGTTAACAGAATTCTTAGATGGAAGAAGTGGAAGAGGGGGTTTAAATAGGATTGGACCTGGAGAATTGATGCACCATCTTATCGCCAAATTATTGGGAAGATTCTCAGGAGAAATCGAAATTTTAAAAAGTTGTTATAGAGCTTTGAAGCTCTCCACAGCAATGGAAATCAAAACATGTTGATTCAATCAGGAAGAGGTGGGTTTGTGAAATGGGCTGACTGATAAGGTCCAAGTTTTAAATGAATGTGGCCTATTGGCTTAAGAGAAAAAAATAATAGATTCACATATTTTAAAGTATAAAAATTCTTTAAATTGCTCAATATATATATTAAAACATAAAGAAAATTTCAATTATCAGGAAGATGGAGTTACAGCGTCCTCTACGAGCACCGGCTCTACAGTAAGTCCTTATCATAGTCTTATCTATCCCAAACCCGTAGAAGTTAGGTGTAGTCTGCATCTAAGTCCTCTGAAAAATAGTTATCCAGTCAGGATTAGAGCAAAGTACTAACGCCAAAAGCAGTTCCAATAGATTGACAAATAATATAAGAAACAATTATATAGAATACAAGATAGAATATCAAGACTGGAAGTAAGGCAGTATAAGGTGAACTGAATATCATGTCATGGTGTGAATTACTGGAGTGTAAAGCAGTACAAGAAAATCTGATGTACAATGTAAATATAAACGGTGCCTTGAGATATTAGAGCGTCATGTGATCGACTTGGGTCCAGATCAGGCTGTTCCATTTGATTAGCTATGCACAAGTACATGTATAGAGGATCAGGCCGACCAAAATAGAAAGATGTTACTCAAGTAGTATCAGGTTAGGCTACACCCTACGTGTGGCGAGGGTGAAGCTATGCACAAGTAGTTACATGAGGGGTATTAATCACATAACCTCTAATAACTCCCCAATCCCCCGAATAGTGTAATGGATCCAACCATGACACGTCATGATACGGGATTTAAAAGCAGGAGGCCATGCCCACTGCCAAATGTGTATATACACGTACAAGAAATAAGATCGAACAATGTACCAATATACCAAGTAAATCGGGAATGACATCTCATGACGGGATCCAACGTATACTAGTCAGTATATCCTTGTGTCGAGAATCAAGTAAAACACTACAACTGAACATATGTAGGAAATATCAAAACAATAAAAACTATCAGAGAATGTACTCGCATGTGGTCTTGAGCTGTCAATATGAATCGAGGCTCAAAGTAGAGTCACAAACCTATAGATGAGATATACATGTATTAAATAGGGTTTAACAGTGTTAGACAGTTTTCTAGTGTGGTATACAATCTAGGTCAAACTAGGTCAAGTGTTGACTCACAGTTGACTTTTGGTCAACTGGTCAACTCTAGTCAATCCTAATCCAATCTAGGTCAGATGTTGACTCAAAGTTGACTTCCAGTCAAAATTGGTCAATTTGGTCAAGCCTAGTCAACCCAAGCCTATGTAGGTTAGGGTAACCCACCTCAAGCCATTACTACCTATGTTACCCATAAACACCATCTATATTGGTATCCCCAATACCATACCTTAGTTTAGGAACCTAATTACCTTGAGTAGGTAATACAATACCTTAGGATAATAGGTAAATCCTTATACTCTAGCTAATAGGTAATTTCCTATACCTAGACTACTAAGAAAGGTAATCCCCCAAATACCAATACTCTAACTTAGGGATTCTAACTCCTAGAATAGGTATTCATTCAATACCTTAGCTATAGGTAAACTTTTACCAAGAGAATTAGGATAGGTAATACCCTAAACTAACTAGCCCAACAATATCACAACCAAGGCCATGGCCTAAGCCTATATTCCTTCACTGGCTTACTAACATACTCATATACAAACCTATATTTAAGTATACCCACATATAAAATCATGGACTGTATAGGACCTAACCAAACCTGGACAGGCCAATCCTAAGGCAACCTACTGCCTTGCTCCCCAAGGCCAATCAAGACTCCCAAGTTCCTGCTTAACACCTACCCTCACAGCCATATGCAAGGCCAGGGCACCCTACATTGCTGCCAATGTAGCTGCTGCTGCTATGCTTAGCTGCATAAACAAGCAATGCTCTGCAACATTGCTGCTGCCAAATGCCTTGTATTTGCTGCTACTTGCTGTAGCTTGAAATACAGGCAATGCAAAGCCACCCTCTGATCTCCAACTGACCCTAACACCTAATCAAGCTAACATGAAACTAATATTCAACATCTTAATTACACTAACACTATCACATTACTAACCAAGCTAATTTAGGATATTAACCTACCCTTGTCTGATAACATAACACTAATGTATATCTCTAATTAATATTCTACTTAGATATCCTATATAACATCTACTAACTCAAGACTTAAATTTCCAACAAACTGAACTTAAACTCTGAAATTAGCTATTAACCTCTAACTCACACACACACACACACACACACACACACACACACACACACACACACACACACACACACACACACACACACACACATATATATATTACCATCTCAACAAATATTCAAAAAACATGCACCCACACTAGGTACTGGCCTATGGCCCATACCCTATAGCAGGCCACCTGTGTACACTGTATCAGAGCAATGCTCTGTACCAAAGATCTGATACCTGCCCAATGCTTGTGCAATAAGGCAAGTCTTCTCCTCCATTGATACTTAAACTCTAAAATTTTATCTCACTAATAGCAACTGCCATTCCAACTCCTCACAACCAACACACACACTCTAAAACTCATTGGCCCAAGGCTACTGCCATTAAGTTGCAAGCTAATGGCCAATACTCAAGCCACTACTGCCTAATTCAAGTAATGATTCACTGCAGCAAGCCAAAATAGCATTTGCAGTACTCTATGGCAGAGTGTCCTATTGCCTGCAACTCACTGCTTGCCACAAGGCACAGCCAAAGACCAAGCCAAGGCTGCCCTTGCTGCTCAGAGCCAGCTCCAATCCTGTCACCCCCATCATTTTTTTTATTTTAGAATATTTTTGAAATTTATTTTATTATTTATGATATTATTTTGGAGTTATTTGAGTCGGATTCGAATTTCAACTCAATTCGACTTGTATCGGGGACCCGGGGTAGCTTTGACTCTAATGGGACCCACTCATTAGTTAGGCATGACCCACATGATAATATTTTAGTTAGTATGTTAGACTAGTTATTCATGAATAGGTATGGTTTAATTAGAGACTTAAAACTAGACTAATTTAGCCTCAACCTAAAACCTATTCCTATTTTTAAATCAATAAGACAAGTGGGGATATTCTAGACATTATCAAATAGGACACCTAATCCCACACTTAGCCGGCCATAGGAGGATAGGGATGAGCCTCCCATTTGTTATTATCCACACAAAAACTCTCTCTCTTGTTCTTCCCCAATTTTGAGAGGGGTCTCCATTCATTTCCACCTCAAAATCAATCCATTCATTCATCAATCCCTTTCTTTTCTTATCTATTTCAATCAAGAGGAGGAGCTAGCTAGATTTGGAAAGTTTTGGATCTTGTTCGTGTCCATTTGGAGGTCTTTTCGTGTCGGTGTCGTATCAGGAGGAGTTTCCTTGTTTTGATCACTCGGAAGGTATAATCTCTCATCTATTTCATTCCTACATGCATTTAGGACCATTTTGAATCCATAGGAATGACCCCCATGGTTGTATCTCTATTTTTGTCCATTTTGTGTCCATTTGGAGGTCATTAGGATGTGTCCTTGTATAGTTTTGTGTCCTAGTGGAAAACCCCAATTTTGGACACACCAAGTGGTTGATATATTGTGTGAATGGTTTATTTCCTATTTTAATCTCAGATTTTAGATTGCTAGAGTGTAGTTCTTAATGTATCATATTGTATCTTATATATATATATTTCATTTGTTTTATGTATGTGTGTCTCTCTATATATATGTGTGTCTCTTCTCTCTATATATATATATATGTGTCTCTCTCTCTCTCTCTCTCTCTCTATATATATATATATATTATGTGTCTCTCTCTCTCTCTCTCTTTCTCTCTCTCTCTATATATATATATATAATATCTTGTTTATGTATGTGGTCTCTTATATATATGTATGTCTCTCTCTCTATATAT